>OX451209.1:10289489-10301989 GCA_949628255.1 Macrophya alboannulata
ACGGGATGTTCTCCCGAGGTCGAAAATCGACTTTACTCCGTCCGATCACTAATTAAACTCCCTTTAAAAGTACACGTGTACCAGGATACGGGGAGTAACAGGAAGAATCGCGTCTCGAAAACTGAACGTTAGTTAATTCGAGTTAGGCAAACCTTGTTCGATGTAGTTGAACGGTGATTTCTCGAATGATGATGATGGGGCCCTCCTTACTCGAACGGGTCGATATCTCGGAACTCGATCTGGTCTAGGTCCTCCAATATCTGCGATACCAGGTTGTCAAATGCGGCCCGGTTTAATGCGTTGATTCCGAATGTGTCGAGGTCTTGATCGGAGTGTTCTGCGTGCGTGTCGGGCGTAGCGGGTTTAGATGGATCCAATGGGTGGAAATCGTCGATTATGGGAAAAAGAGAGGGAAGGACCAAAGGTTTAGTAGGTGAGGTTAAGGGTTTCAAGCGAGGGACCAGGGGGAGGTTTTTGATTTCAGGTTCGGGTTCGGTTTTCAGGTGGAGGTTCGATGGAGGATGAGAAGGTATTTCTCCTGCAGCAAATTGAAAAATGATTCGCTCTAAACGTTTCGCTGCTATTCGTTTCGATCGTCTCCTTTGTCGAAGTGGCGGGTTGTGAGGCATAGGAAATAACCGCCTACGCGGAGAGGAGGTCGGGGCACTCTTTCTATTTTCATAGGTGGTGCTAGCCCAGTTACCTCTCACTACGAAGTAGGTCCTTAAATATAATTATTGTAATTAAGCGTCAATAATTTATTTCGGCTTAATATCTACGCGGAGAAGAAGTCGGGGCACTCTTTCTATTCTCATAGATGGTGCTAGCCTCGGTTACTTCACGCAACGTAGTAGGTCAGGATTTGGGGAGGTTCGATGAAGGAGTCGATTTAAAAACGAATAGTCGGTTGAAACGATGGTCGGTTACTTACGATGAGCTGAGGTGCGGAGATTAAGTGGTCGATCGGTATATTGGTAAAGATTTTATTTCAGTAAAAGATTGAATCAAACTGACATATGGTACTTAAAACAATAAAGTTGTAATAGTAAAATGATAACAATTTGAATGAAACAAAAGAATTGGAAGATCAAATAAGGAATGGTTCGGATTAAAAGTAATTTGCAACTGCTAGAAGACAGGACGGAAAACCAGGGGGTGGTGTATCGACTTAGCCCTAGGGAAGTCGATCACCAGTTTCGGAAAAATTTCTAAGTCCTAAGATTCAGAAATTCTTGCGATTACACACCAAGAGGTTTCGTCCGGTCAACGGGCAGAGTAACGATCTAGAACTGATTTTTGAAATGAAGTGACTGACTGGTCAAGAACTGCAGTGTCGCTCTAATTTGCGCGGTTTATATAACCCCAAATTTGACGTAGAGGGGGAATTTCCCCTATTCGCAATTCCTTATTTGGTCTGTTCAAAAACATACGGTACGAGCTTTTGGCTTCTTCGAATTCGTTGCGACATCGCTTTTGAATTGCGCCGCCCGCCGTGCTCTTTTGCGCGAACGCTTGCACTAGCATCTAACCTATCGGTATTCCATGGTGACAAGTAGCTACTTGTTTATAAGACTTCGATCTGAGTTATGAGTTAGGCATATATATATTCGTTTCGAGGAATGTACATATCTGTATGGTGTATATGCGTATATAATTTCCCCTTTTTGGGAGCCTTGTGTGTTTAGATGTGGCTGTATTTCGTATACCTTATGTTTGTGTTCTGTTTTATTCGGTTGTTGAATCTAGATGCTTGGGTTATTGTTGATATTATGTTTGAATTCGTATATATGTATGTGTTTTCATGTAAATGTGTAAGGGTATAGAAATGACCCAGGCAGCAAAATCATGTCACCATAATGTAGCAGATATATAATTTGATTCTTTCCTCAATCACTGCTACATCACAGGGACTGTATATTTTACAGTCCATGGATATCAAAATGTCCGCCACAGGCTGATATAGCTGGTATGTCACAGTTACAGATTTTCGGTACATAACAATTATATACCAGTTGAGTGTTAGAATCATAACAGATATATCACAGCAGACTCACTGTAGAGTCGGCTTTCGAAACGGTTATGTATGATCTATGTAACTCATATAATTGCAACATTCTAGGCATAAAGGTCCATGTGACTTATGACAAAAAAAAATTAGATTAAACGACGGATATCTGAGGTTTTCTTATAAGATCTTGTGCTAATCACAATATTTGTGCACCCTACCGAAAACTCACTGCCTAAATCTACCTGCCAGTAATTATAATTAACGAAAAAACCGCATGCACGAACCGAGGATTTGAACACGGGACCAGTGGACGCCCTAATGATCCGTAGCCGGGCACGCTGCCTCGACACCACAACGAACATCTAAACAAAATTACTTTGGACTGCGTTATAATCTGCTGCCGTAACATCACGAAAAATTATCATTTGTTAAAATTTTGATTTGTCACTTCAATTACATGATTTGTCTGTTAATGCAAACATCATTTTGTCATTTACGCTTAAGTAATTAGGTCCAAATTCAAATCAAGTATTGTTATTAAAAATTGAAGTCAAAATTTCTGTTAAGCTTACTCTTACAACGATATTTTTTTACATGTTGTAAAACAATTGTACCTTTCTTCCCGCGATCCCTTAGTTTTGAATATGCACAGATCTAATTTCACGTATTCTAGATACGTGTATAACAAAGAACTATCCGTAATAGTACATATAAACTGATCACGAGCCTGAATAATTTGCTACACATTTGAGGACACGTAGTAAACACATAACCTAAAAAGCTAACGTACGAATTGTTCTCGTTGAAGGCACACGGAGATTTTTCTGAAATGTTTATTTAATGTAATAATTGTGTATCCTTTGTGTCAGAATACTGTGATGTCCTCGTCACGTGACGGATACGTCAACTTTGTATTTAGCACTGATATAGTACTCTGTGACGTAAATTTTAGATACCCAGTTTTGCTTTTTTGACTATATAAAATTGTGACGTCTGTGTGACATTGCTGCTACATCGACTATTTAGACTGCTCAAGGACAGTACCGCTTGATATAAACTCTACAAACCAGTTGTACTTTTCTGGTGATATAACACTGTGACATCTTTGTTATACTACAGCTACATCAAACTTGGACACTGCTCCAGGAGAGAACTAGATGATATTAACGCTACATAACAATGTACTGTCTTTGTGATACTACAGTGTTATATGTCAAGCGCATCTCTAATATATTGAAAGATTGCTGATACACCAATGTTACATAAAATTTACGTGAACTTTGGTATGTACCAACAATTTTACAGTGTGATATCGCGGTAACGTAAATGTACTAAGTTTGCTGCCTGGGGATATGTATGTCGGAGAGACAGCCGTTGGCTGGTCAGGGGCGGACATAGTTGCTCTTGCAGGAGCTTGTCTTACACGTAATTTAATGTATAGCTTATCACTAATCACTATTTAACATAAACCTAATTCACTTATAATATTTCTATCTCTAGTACAGTCTTTGCTATTTCGCTAACAATAGAGTATCACGTACAGGGCGACGCGACAACGAATCCACCCTGCCTCTAGAAGTCTCAATGCTGTTTATCTTCTCATTACCAACCACTGGCTCAGTTCGATTGCAACTGACTCTTAAAAATCAGCATCTTCTAGGGCTGTGGCTACGTTCGACAAAGGCTCTGGTTCTCAAAGCCTCCATCTCGCATCCCCCTCTACGCCACTCATTAGGCTTAGGGTCTACGCTTAATCTTAATACTAACAAATATACCTAGACTAAACTTTAAACCAAATACGGCTCAATAGTCTCAATATTTAGATTTAAATAAACACCACAGCCGTGAGAAAGAGCGTCCAGAATATCACGCGCCGACATGTAAGTAGAATGATTGCGACTCACCCTCGGTCTTTTGTCTTATTTAGTTGTTCGGATCTGGATACCTTATAGTTATTTTTATAGTTAAGATTATGTATATAATATATGTGTGTATGTGTTTTCATGTAAAAGTGTAAGGGTATACAAATGATACGTAAGTAGAATGATTGGAACTCAGCCTCGGTCTTTTGTCTTATTTAGTTGTTCGGATCTGGATACCTTATAGTTATCTTTATGATTAAGATTATGTATATAATATATGTATGTATGTGTTTAGTATATGAACTTAAATGGTAGTAGTGAGACTTTTGCTGCCCGATCGGGTCCTCTAGCTATAGTTTTGAGGCAAAGCTGCAGTCGGCTATATCGACTGTGGTCTAGGTAGGATCCGTTTGAGTTTCAAGATCTCTTAAAGCTATGTTACCGATACGTGGTCGCACATGCGCCTCGTTAGGTAATATATATGTACGTGTAATGATTAACATATTGATCCAAAGATAAAGCAAGAGTCCGGTTTTGGGGTATTGAGGTTTAGTGGGTAAGGGCGTCAGGTCTTGCGGACGTGACAATACCCAGTGAGACTCAAGTGGCGTACTCTTGGGTAAACTCTTGGGTAAAATAAGTAAACAAAGGAGTGATATCTTACACAGAACAGAATTATAATAGAGAAAACGTAAAACATAACTCGACACCGTGGTGCGGAAGAGCAGCGTAAGAAACGTACCTAACGTCCAGCACAGTAAAACAAAGCAAGGCGCATGCCATATCTTAAGCTAATAGGGCAGCAACGCGGCACACATTGAAAATTAGATTTAGCAGCATATAACAGCTTAACTTAGGTTGGAGGGGCAGCCAGTACATTTACCGCTTATTCACCATGCCCACACCTATCACACGTAACCATTCATAACCCATACCACCAGAACGCACGTAACACCACACTACACTCGCATCCAGACGCCAGCGACCCGCTTGCAATTAGCTTCGGTTGTATGCCGCCCTCGACGTTGTTTCGCCGCGCTGGTCTGTGGACTCACGTCCTGGGCCCTCTTCCTTATCTTCCCCCAAATGGGGTTCGGGCAGCCCCGATGTACACCAAAGGCTCCTTTAGGCCTACGTTTGTTCAGAAGCCAGGCTTCTTGGCCACACGTTCGGCAGCGCCAACCAAAGCTATGTACGACGCTGTCTATAATCGGGCCTGCTGCTGGATGGTCAACCGTTACGAGAAAGCCCGATCGGGCGTTGAGAGCCTCCATCTCCGCGCAAAATCTGGGGCCATGGTTCAAGTTATCGGCGTCTGTACTAGGGCCGCCTACAAGGAAGAGATACGCGTGAAGCATCTCGTGGAGGACGGTTCCCTCCAGCTCACTAGCCGGCAGCTGCTTGTGAATCCATTCGCTGATTTTGATCTCACGGCGGTAGAAGTCTGTTCGGCCCGACACTGCTGTCATTCTCCACCCCCAAACGATTGTGAAGCCGCTGAGCCCCCCATCAAAGAACTGGCTGTTTAGCCTCCGGTATATGGCAACCAGATTTGGTCTGTCGGTGCTTGCAGCTTCCAGGCCCTCGACGAGCTCAGATTTAGCGGAGCGCGTAACACGTCTCGCTGCTGCCATGGTTGTTCGTAGACTGAGGTCCCAACTCGTCTCTGCAGCACCTCGCAAAGTTGTACAGTGGGGATAAGGTAAGAGGGGGATAATACCGCTTTAGTCTCGTCTATTGTTCGATGCTACAATGTCTGTTATGGTCATCAGTTTTTGCCGGCTTGCGGATTAACTCCAGATCATACAATGGGGTGTTGTGACGGCGACTCGGCTCGGGTTATGCTCACAGCTATTGTATCGTAGTGTCCTTCTTACCGTCGTTGCTGTAGCTGTTGTTGTTTTTAAGCAACCTTTGAGGCACGCGACTGCGTGCGTACTCGTTCAGTGCAGTTTATTAGTGCATGGGAGGTGTCAGGCGAGGTTCCGTGGGTCATACCAGGTGGCTGGTGGCCGTGCTGACAAAATATCCCCTATTCCATATTTCGAGTGCGGGACCCCCTGTGGGGGTACCGGGCGTTAAAGACGACGTTCGAGATAAGCGACTGCATGCGTACTCACTCGGTGCAGGTCAATTGTGCATGGGAGGTATCAGGCGAAGTTTCATGGGTCATACTGGGTAGCTGGTGGTCGTGCCGACAAAATATCCCCCATCCCATATTTCATGTGCGGGACCCCCTGGGGAGGTACCGGGCGTTGGAGAAAACGTTCGAGATACGCGACTGCGTGCGTACTCGCTCAGTGCAGTTTAATAGTGCATGGGAGGTATCAGCCGAGGTTCCGTGGGTCATACCGGGTAGCTGGTGGTCGAGCCGCCAAAATATCCCCCATCCCATATTTCGAGTGCAGGACCCCCTGGGGGGGTACCGGGCGTTGAAGACGACATTCGAGATAGGCGACTGCGTGCGTACTCACTCAGTGCAGTTTAGCTGTGCATGGGAGGTGTCAGGCGAGCTTCCATGCTTCCATATCTTCTTAGCGTTAGTCTCGTGGAGCGGGGGCGCTCCTGATACGATTTGTACGTCGATTACCTCCACTCGTCCAGGGCGGTAGGCTACTATATCTGGTTTACGGTCACCTTCCGTGGTCTTGAATATCCGTTCGCGCTCTACTGTCCAGTCGCGTTCTGCTAACACTTTTGCGATTGCTTTGGCGACCGCATCGTGTCTTAGGATCCGACCTCCGTGTGTTCTGGGGCATTGTTGAATGATGTGTGCGGTTGTCTCCTCTTTGTCACATCCCGCCCGACATTGCGTAGGTCGCTGCCCTCTGCGGGAGCCTCTAGTTGTTCTTATCCTCGATGGGAGGGCATTGATTCTTGTGTGGATGTATTGTATCCAGTCGCGAGCAGGAATTGCGATCCGATCATCGTTGATGAAGCTGTACGAGAGGGTTGAGCGTTTGGTTTTTCTCAATTCATGCCCATCGACAGAATGGTGGAGTTTATGTCCCCAGTCGTTATCCTTGACCTTTTGTAGCTCGCACCACTCAAGCTTCCGTTCGGCCTAGCTACTCAGGCTGACGGGCTCCGCACATGGGGCTTGGGACTGTCGCATTGCGAGGATTCTTTTCTTTACAAGTTCGGGGATCCTGGACTCTAGTGATATTATACCGAGGCCCCCCTCGCATATCGGCGCGTGGAAGAAGCTGGTCGGGATGTCAGGCGGGAGGCGCAGCCAGTTGCGTACCCCTTTCTAATTGTTTTGTCCGCTTTTCTGAGGTGGCCGTAGGTGGTCTCACTTAGCACAAGTGAGTGCGTAAAACGCGGGAGGAGAAATGTTTTTAGAATTCGCATCCGTTGCTGCGGCTTAAGAGGGGCGGCTCTAATTCGGTCAAGGTATTCAGTAAGGTTGATCGTCACCCGTTTGGGTCCGTAAATTCCAAACTGTATCCCAAGGTATTTCCAGGTGTCATGGACTGCGATATGGGGAATAGGCACGCTTCCGGCCGAGACTCCTTCCGCTGGTAGTACCTTCATCTTTTTGTCGGCACCGGATGGTACAAGACTGAGGCTAGCACATTTCGATGGCATTAGTTCCAGGCCTTGTTGCTTGAGCGCCGCTGCCATTGCGTCTACAGATTGGTGCAACCCCTCTGCAGTGCTGGCGATCAAGACGACATCGTCGGCGAACGCGAGAGCACTCACGAGTACTCCGCTAAGGTTGTAGCCAATATGAGTGGGTAACGCTTCGAGCCCTTCGTCCATTAGCATGTTGAATATGACCGGTGAAAGCGGATCACCCTGTCTGACACCCCTGCCAGGTTTGATATTGCCTGATTTGACTCCATCCACCTCGAGTGAGGTTCGCGAATTGGCATATAGGCTCATGACGTATTCGATGAGTTCCGCCGGTCTTCTCTTCTTCCTCAGCACTTTCTCGATGGCTTTGTGATCGACTGTGTCAAACGCTTCCTTCAGATCAAGGACTGCTACGTAGAGCGGGCTTTTTCGGGAGCGCGAGTCGGATATCAGAGTGGCTAGGGTGAAGATGTTTTCCGCGGTTCCATCGGCCGCGATGAAGGCCCGTTGCCTTCTATCGAGGACTGAGTGGGTGGCGATGCGACTAGCTAAAATTTTGTGCAGGTGGCGTATCAATATTGATGGAATAGATAAAGGGCGGTACGCCGCCGGGTCCACGGATCCTTTGACTTTGGGTATCAGAACGGTCCGCGAGTCACTGAAAATCGGCGGAACCTCCCGAGTTGCCATGCAGATGTTCATCACTACTGCTTTTAGAAGGTTGGGCACAGCAGCCCATTGTCTGGTGGTAACTCCGTCTGGCCCGGCTGCGGAACCGTTGGGCGGCTTGTTTTTACGGACTTCGTCTTCAGTTATGGGCATCCATATATTGGCCAGCTCAGCTTCCTGCGTAGTTTCCGCCCCAGATGCGCTGGCAAAGCCATGGCCTTCCATTATTGGCTTCCAAAATGCTTCTTGTTCACGGAGTCCCGGGTGGGCCACGGCGTGGTTGTCTCCGTCAAGGACGATGTGCGCTGCTTTCGACATGTTTTAACGCCATAGTTCTTGGATGCGTTTGTATTCTGCTCTGCGCTGCTTCTTCCGGGAGCTATTAGTCGTATCGTTAGGCTTACTGGCGTGCCGGGCGGGTCGGAGGGACTTTTGGAAGGTGCACGCATGCCAGTTTGTCAAATATTGTCCCGTTGGATCGCGATTCGTGGCGGCTTCCACCGCCGCTTGTATGTGGTCCCTGCCCGGATATTCATCTGGCATACAACTGAGCGCCTGCTGCAGGCACTCGGCGAAGTGATCTGTCGCATTCGGTCGCGAGTCTACGTAGTGCGTTGGTTGTACTGCGTCGCGATGAGCCATGCTGGCTTCTCTTTGGCGGATTAGTTCATGCCGGCAGGCAGTCACTAAGTCTTTGTAGGCTGGTTTTTTACGGAGACCCTTGAATGCTTCTAGGGTGCGGGTTGTGCGCGCATATCCTGCCAGCTATTGGTTGATGTCAGGGCGATTGTCGCAGCGGGCTTCGAGTACTGCTAGCATTCGCGTTTCTTCGTCCGTCCAGCGTTCCTTAACTCTGGCTGTGTTTATGTCTTCATTGGCTTGCGCAGGGTGAGCCCTGACGCGGTGCAGCCCCATTCCGTTGAGCAAGTACGCACGCAGTCGCGTATCTCGAACGGTTTTCCCAACGCCCGGTACCTCCCTAGGGGGTCCCGCACACGAAATATGGGATGGTGGATATTTTGTCGGCACGACCACCAGCTACCCGGTATGACCCATGGAACCTCGCCTGACACCTCCCATGCAAAGCTAAACTGCACTGAGTGAGTACGCACGTAGTCGCCTATCTCGAACGTCGTCTTCAACGCCCGGTACCCCCACAGGGGGTCCCACACTCGAAATATGGGATAGGGGATATTTTGTCGGCACGGCCACCAGCCACCTAGTATGACCCACGGAACCTCGGCTGATACCTCCCATGCACTATTAAACTGCACTGAGCGAGTACGCACGCAGTCGCATATCTCGAACGTTTTCTCCAACGCCCGGTACCTCCCCAAGGGGTCCCGCACATGAAATATGGGATGAGGGATATTTTGTCGGCACGACCACCAGCTACCCGGTATGACCCATGAAACCTCGCCTGATACCTCCCATGCACAATTGACCTGCACCGAGTGAGTACGCATGCAGTCGCTTATCTCGAACGTCGTCTTCAACGCCCGGTACCCCCACAGGGGGTCCCGCACTCGAAATATGGGATAGGGAATATTTTGTCAGCACGGCCAGCAGCCACCTGGTATGACCCACGGAACCTCGCCTGACACCTCCCATGCACTAATAAACTGCACTGAACGAGTACGCACGCAGTCGCGTGCCTCAAAGGTTGCTTAAAAACAACAACAGCTACAGCAACGACGGTAAGAAGGACACTACGATACAATAGCTGTGAGCATAACCCGAGCCGAGTCGCCGTCACAACACCCCATTGTATGATCTGGAGTTGATCCGCAAGCCGGCAAAAACTGATGACCATAACAGACATTGTAGCATCGAACAATGGACGAGACTAAAGCGGTATTATCCCCCCCTTACCTTATCCCCACTGTACAACTTTGCGAGGTGCTGCAGAGACGACTTGGGACCTCAGTCGACGAACAACCATGGCAGCAACGAGACGTGTTACGCGCTCCGCTAAATCTGAGCTCGTCGAGGGCCTGGAAGCTGCAAGCACCGACAGACTAAATTTGGTTGCCATATACCGGAGGCTAAACAGCCAGTTCTCCGATGGGGGGCTCAGCGGCTTCACAATCGTTTAGGGGTGGAGAATGACAGCAGTGTCGGGCCGAACCGACTTTTACCGCCGTGAGATCAAAATCAGCGAATGGATTCACAAGCAGCTGTCGGCTAGTGAGCTGGAGGGAACCGTCCTCCACGAGATGCTCCACGCGTATCTGTTTCTCGTAGGCGGCCCTAGTACAGACGCCGATAACTTGAACCATGGCCCTAGATTTTGCGCGGAGATGGAGGCTCTCTACGCCCGATCGGGCTTTCTCGTAACGGTTGACCATCCAGCAGCAGGCCCGATTATAGACAGCGTCGTACATAGCTTCGGTTGGCGCTGCCGAACGTGTGGCCAAGATGCCTGGCTTCTGAACAAACGTAGGCCTAGAGGAGCCTTTGGTGTACATCGGGGCGGCCCGAACCCCATTTGGGGGAGGATAAGGAAGAGGGCCCAGAACGTGTGTCCACATACCAGCGCGGCGAAACAACGTCGAGGGCGGCGACTCACCCAAGCCAATTGCAAGCAGGTCGCTGGCGTCTGGATGCGAGTGTAGTGTGGCCGGCAGCTGCTTGTGAATCCATTCGCTGATTTTGATCTCACGGCGGTAGAAGTCGGTTCGGCCCGACACTGCTGTCATTCTCCACCCCCAAACGATTGTGAAGCCGCTGAGCCCCCCATCGAAGAACTGGCTGTTTAGCCTCCGGTATATGGCAACCAAATTTAGTCTGTCGGTGCTTGCAGCTTCCAGGCCCTCGACGAGCTCAGATTTAGCGGAGCGCGTAACACGTCTCGTTGCTGCCATGGTTGTTCGTAGACTGAGGTCCCAAGTCGTCTCTGCAGCACCTCGCAAAGTTGTACACCGGGGATAAGGTGAGGGGGGGATAATACCGCTTTAGTCTCGTCTATTGTTCGATGCTACAATGTCTGTTATGGTCATCAGTTCTTGCCGGCTTGCGGATTAACTCCAGATCATACAATGGGGTGTTGTGACGGCGACTCGGCTTGGGTTCTGCTCACAGTTATTGTATCGTAGTGTCCTTCTTACCGTCGTTGCTGTAGCTGTTGTTGTTTTTAAGCAACCTTTGAGGCACGCGACTGCGTGCGTACTCGTTCAGTGCAGTTCATTAGTGCATGGGAGGTGTCAGGCGAGGTTCCGTGGGTCATACCAGGTGGCTGGTGGCCTTGCCGACAAAATATCCTCTATCCCATATTTCGAGTGCGGGACCCCCTGTGGGGGTACCAGGCGTTGAAGACGACGTTCGAGATAAGCGACTGCATGCGCACTCACTCGGTGCAGGTCAATTGTGCATGGGAGGTATCAGGCGAGGTTTCATGAGTCATACCGGGTAGCTGGTGGTCGTGCCGACGAAATATCCCCCATCCCATATTTCATGTGCGGGACCCCCTGGGGAGGTACCGGACGTTGGAGAAAACGTTCGAGATACGCGACTGCGTGCGTACTCGCTCAGTGCAGTTTAATAGTGCATGGGAGGTATCAGCCGAGGTTCCGTGGGTCATACCAGGTAGCTGGTGGTCGTGCCGCCGAAATATCCCCCATTCCATATTTTAAGTGCTGACCCCTTGGGGGGGTACCGGGCGTTGAAGACGACGTTCGAGATAGGCGACTGCGTGCGTACTCACTCAGTGCAGTTTAGCTGTGCATGGGAGGTGTCAGGCGAGGTTCCATGGGTCATACCGGGTAGCTGGTGGTCGTGCCGACGTAATATCCCCCATCCCATATTCCGTGTGCGGGACCCCCTAGGGAGGTACCGGGCGTTGGGGGAACCGTTCGAGTTACGCGACTGCGTGCGTACTCGCTCAGCGCAGTTTTACCGTGCGTGGGAGGTATTAGGCGAGGTTTCGTGGGTCATACCGGGTACCTTAAGAAAATCATAGTTACTCCCGCCGTTTACCCGCGCTTGCTTGAATTTCTTCACGTTGACATTCAGAGCACTGGGCAGAAATCACATTGCGTCAACACCCGCTAGGGCCATCGCAATGCTTTGTTTTAATTAGACAGTCGGATTCCCCCAGTCCGTGCCAGTTCTGAGCTGACCGGTGAATGGCGGCCGAAGAGGACGACCGCGACGGCGAACCGTCACGGAAGCCTCGCAGCAAGGAAGATCCGCGGGAGGCCAAGGCACGGGACCGAGCTCGGATCCGGCCGAAACCATCACCTCGCCCAGGCCCGGCACGTCAGCCAAACCCGCTTCCCGACCAAGCCCGACACGCCCCGATCCTCAGAGCCAATCCTTATTCCGAAGTTACGGATCCAATTTGCCGACTTCCCTTACCTACATTAGTCTATCGACTAGAGGCT
>OX451209.1:10314489-10359489 GCA_949628255.1 Macrophya alboannulata
AACTCCTTCCATTCCCTTTCTTTGGACTCATGCATCATCTTCTTATATTCTTTATTGAGCTCGGCATACATTGCTTTCAGTTCCATCACATTCAGGCTTCCACTCTTCCTTGCTTTCTGGTGCTTCTTCCTGGCTTTCCCGACCTTGAGCCTCATCTCCTGGAGAGACTCATTCCACCAGCACACCCCTTTCGCTCTGCTTTCACTCACGAGCTTCATGTTCTTCTCATTTGCCCTTTCAACCCACTTGGTTATCAGATTCACCTTCTCATCTGCATCGGCTTCAGAAAACGCACCCTCACCTGTCTCATGTGCTTCATCCCTTACATCCGTTGCATACTGGTCCCAGTCCATATCACGCATGCTCCAGCGCTTCCTGGGGGTCTTATTAGTTCCGCTCTTTGATCCATACCTGACAGTTATCGCTATCATGCTGTGGTCGCTAATTCCACATTCACTCATTATCTCCCATTCATATCCCAATATACCCTTCGGGTCATTCACCAGCGTAACATCAATGTCACTGCACCCATTCGGTCCACTGAATGTGTGCCATTCACTGGGTTCGTTCAGCACAATCATATCCCACTCTATGATTAGCTCAGTCAGCTTCTCACCACGCACTGCTCTTGACCTATAGGAATCCACTTTCTTACTGTACCAAGTACCGGATTCAGCGTTAGCGTCCATTCCCACGATCACTACACATTCGCCGAGGTCTTCTAGCATTCCACCCATATAGGCCAAGTAGCCATCTATATCTTCGCTCCATTTGCAATAAATGGAGACGACATACGCTTCGCCGAACTCGCCCTTCACCCATACGCATACACCATGGTCATTAGTCCATTTGTCAATGACCATGATTTCCATTTTCTCGTCATTAACGACCACAGCAGCCTGTCCCTTGCATACTACTCGCATTCTGCCTGGTAAGCCCAAGACCCTGCCGTCTTTGACGTAAGGCTCCTGAAGCAAAGCCAAGCTCACCTTCTCTTCTATCATGCTGACCCCCAGGTCGCACATCACATCATATGCACCTTGGCAGTTCAGTTGCCTCACATTCATTCGGCATTCAGTCATTGCTGATTCTTCCTCTCCTTTTCTCAATCATTCTTTGGTACAGCGGGCAATCCCTCGACCTGACATTGTGGCCGTCGGGGAGCTTGCTCCTGCGACAGTTCCGACAGGTCTCGGGACCGCTGCACTCGGCGTACCTATGTCCACTCATACCGCACCCTCCGCAGATCATTTCTTTTTCTGGGCACCTTGCTATGTTATGCCCGTAGGCGTAGCACCTGAGGCAACGTGGCACCGTTTCCCAGTTCCTGGCTCTGAAGGAGTTCCAACCCGAGAAGACACGGCCCGTTGTCGTCAACTGGTCGTGTATCTTCCTATTCACCTCCAATATTATATCGGCCACCTCTGCGTCCATCCTCCCTCGCCTGCTTATTATCCTAACTCTGTCCCTGAACTCCGCCGCGGTCACCTCCTCCGAGAGGTTCCTCGTGAAGAGGTCTCCCAGGAAAGCTTCCTCGGTGAGCTCATTTGGGACATCGTATACGACAATTTGTGGGCCGACCTTCCTGGCGCGCTCGACACCCAGTCCTAGCTTTTTGAACCCGGGGCATACCAAGATCTGCTCCCGTTCTTTCTCGCTGATCGTCTCTATGACGATCCCAGCCTTAATCATTCGGACAGCTTTGACCCTGACCTGGAGCTTGCTGCTGATCTTACTCAGGACCTGCTCCTTGATAGCCTCACTTGTGTATCCTTCGCTTGGCGTCAGCGCCTTTACTTCTACCGCGAAGCCCTCAGGCGTCGCTCTGCGGGCCTGTACCTTGGTACCAGCGCTACCGGTACCCTGCACTTTACCGACCCGGGCCGGTTCCACCGACGCGCCGGCTTTCCCTTTCGCGCCACTTACTCCGGCGGCAACGCCAGCGTAACTGCCTGCCACTGTGCCTTTCGGAAGCACAGGAGGCTTTGGAGCTGCCCTTTTTTCTCCTTCTAGGCTACCCTTCAGGCGCGCGTTTTCTATGAGGAGTTTCATTACAACCTCCTCATATTCCGCCACCTTGCTCATCATTGATTCAGCGACAGGCTTCAGCACTTTGTTGGCGTCCGAAAACACCAAACTCCGTACGTCAGCACTGATGCGCCTCATCACTTGCAGTTCGTCTGCTGGCTGTTTGCCTACCTGACTTTCATTCAGGGCCTCATTCTTTTTGCGTTTGGCCACCGCCACCGCCGCCCGGGTGCCGGGTGCTCCGGCCACCGAGACAGGCAACGACGAGGCCTTGCGCTTGGCTGCATTGCGCCCCTCCAACTCTGTCTTCTCCTGCTCCAGTTCCATTGAACTATCATCGCTAGCGTCCCCGCCGTCGGGCTTCGGCGCCGCTTCCCCAGGACGTCCTCCCAACCCTCCTACCTCTTCGTCTTGTTTTTTGTTTGTTTTTTTTGTGTTTGGCTTCATATTTGATACCCACGAGACTGGCACGATCTATACTACCCCAGGGCCGTACGTCCATAGACCCTGGGAGGCTGAATAAAACAGGGTTCGCCTGTTTCCCTGAGTTTTGGTCGCTGGGCACCGGACTCCCTCCGGCCACTCATTCTCTCGCCGCGCACCATAACTTAGAATTAGAGATTTTTTATAGAGCCTGTCATTCTCACGGATCGGGCGGTTAAGCCAAGTCCCCCGGTCAACGCTCTTGCCACTACCAGACACTGCACTATAGCGAACCATGCGCATTGCCTGGGTCGTTGCAACAAGAACGAAGTTTACGGTATGCTAGGACTGGGGCCCCAGGCACGTCACAGCCCAACCCCCGAAAGCCCCAAATAGAAAAAGGGGGCCACACCGTTAGGCGCAGCCCCCCTCTCCACCCGGAGCTCCCAGGAGCCCCTAGGGGAAGTAGATAGGGACATTATTATTTATTTCTCTTCATAGTATGGTCTGCGAGCTTTGCTCATTACCATCTTTTTTTTTTTTTTTTTTTTTTTTTTTTGCCACAGGTTCCTGCACTATGAGCGTACTGTACAGGTAGGTATTTTACAGTTATTTCTATTATTCTAAACTTTTATTAATTCATGCATCTATTTATCTATTTACAGGTTTCTCCGCTATGAGCGCATCATGCAGGTAGGTAAATTATAATTATTTCTAGTACTCTGGTCTTTTCATCACTTCATGCATTCATTAACTATTTACAGGTTCCTTCGTTAGAAGCGCACTGTGCAGGTGGGCAATTACAATGATTCCTCTTATCCTAATCTTTACATTAATTCATGCATTTATTTATCTATTTACAGGTTTCTCCGCTATAAGCGCATCATGCAGGTAGGTAAATTATAATTATTTCTAGTACTCTGGTCTTTTCATCACTTCATGCATTCATTTTCTATTTACAGGTTCCTTCCTTAGAAACGCACCATGCAGGTTGGCAATTACAGTGATTCCTACTATTCTAATCTTTTTATTATTTCATGCATCTATTCATCTACTTACAGGTCTGTGCTGCAGGTTCCTTCGTTGTAAGTGCACATGCAGGTGGGTAAGTTATATTTATTCCTATTATTCTAATCTTTTCATTATTTCATGCATTTAATTACAGGTCCGAGCTGCGGGTTTCTGCACTATATGCGCGTCATGCAGGTGAGTAAATTTAATTTGATTTAGTTTTTAGGTTAGTTTAGTTATTCTAACAATTCCTATATATCCTTACTGTCCTTCTCATTGGAAGGTGAGCATATATTCCTTTCTCGTTTTGTCGATTGCATTTACCATGTCTGAAAATTTTTTGAGCTCTTCCTTCGAGTTTATTAGTCTTTCCAATGCATTCATATTTTCCATCAGAGTCTCGTATCTGTCTGCAGCATAAATCGGGCATTCAAATAGAACGTGTTCTACCGTCTCTTCCGTGCCAGGACACGCTGGACAGTCCGAAACGGGTACTGCGCCTCTTTTATAAAGCGTGCTGTTAAAGGATCCGTATCCGGTAATGAAGTACACACATATGCGATTTGGTTTCAGCCATTGGTTTTGCATGGCATAATCCGCGTCCTTGATGAATTTGTACGTATCTCTTCCATGTGTGTCACTATTCCATCTTCTTTTCCACTCAGTAAGTATTTCTTGTTTTATTTTTTCCTTCTCCTCTATCAGCACTACGTCATCTCTATCATCCAATTCGTCATATTGATAATCATTCCATTTGATACTAATATTTTTCTTAACTATGGGGTACAGGCCCCTCATTATAATTTCCAGGTCCATCGGAAGAGAACCGTTCACAACCTGCATTGCCGATGTCGATGTCGTTCGGCAGGCCCTTGTGCATTGAAGCAACAGGGCTCGCTGCGCTGCAAGCAGATGTCTACGTATCAATGCGTTTGAGACACGATGGTACCATACCGCCGCGCAGTACGACATAATAGGTATTGCCACTGCTTTGTATATTAGTTGTCTCGTATACATATTGATGCCCCACTCCTTTTGGGCTATACGGTTTATTTGCATAATGTATGCCGTAATTTTGTTCCGTAGCTGCCTCACGTGAGGTAAAAAAGTAAGTCTTGAGTCCATAATCACGCCCAAATATTTGTGTTCTGTTACGAAACCGACATTTGTCTGATTTATTTTGATGATAGGGTTTCTGCCCTTTTTTAGGTTCTGCGTAAACAACATCGCCACTGATTTGGAGTGCGCTATTCGCAACCTGTGTCCAGCGCACCACTCTTCCAGGTGTCGTACAGCAGCAGCACTCAGTTCCTCAAGCTTCTTACGTGAGTCTGCTTTGATTATGTAAACCAAGTCGTCAGCGTAGGCGATCGCCACTAAATCTTCGTCTTCAAATTCTGCCTTTATCTTGTTTAGCAATCGATCCATGCACCACAGCCACGCATTTGGGCCAACCACAGACCCCTGTGGGCACCCTTTTTCTACGGTTTTTTCTGCTCTATTAAGCTTAGAGGCCACTATCGCTGTTCTATCCGTGAAGTAGCTTTTCATGACTGCGATCAAGTGCGTGCTACATTTTGCCTCGACCAATCTGGTCAGGATCGCATCCCACCATAAGTTGTCGAAGGCGCCCTCAATATCTAAAAACAGTGCCATCACATGCTTTTTGTCGCTTCCTTCGATTGAGCCCCTCAGGTGCATTATCGCGTCCTCTGTCGAGTTCTTCCTTTTAAAACCATATTGGTTCGGTGATTCCAATTTCTCTTCAGAGTATCTGATTTGGATACGCTCCACCAAAATTCGTTCGAAAATTTTTGCCATTGTCGGTATCAGCGAGATTGGTCGGTAGGAGCCTACCTTTGATTTGTCTCTTGTAGGGTCTTTCAAAATCATCACAAGTTTGGCCGTCTTCCACTCCCTTGGAAAGGTTCTGTTTTTCCAGCAGTTGTTAATCAATTGTGAGATGGCATTTCTAGAGTTTGGACCGGCGCTCCACAGAGCACCCATGGTCTCGGTCTTGTGTCCATCAAATCCTGGCGCTACGCCGGTTTTTAGCTTTCTCATTGCTCTGTCAATCTCGTCATTACTTATGTTCATTTCCATATTAGGGTTAGCATAGTTGCTAAGGGTTTCCTCGGCTATACGTTCCGTCTCATCATGGAGACGGGCGTTAGCCGGAACACATTTCTTTAGAAGTTCCTCCATCGTGTCTTCCCAGCCCTCCGTGACTCGTCCAGCCGCGTCGACCAGGGAGCTCAGGTGCAGCGTTTCGTGGAGTCTATTTCTGGCTATTTTATATGGTATACTCCATGGGTCTTTATTTGCCTCAACTTTGACGAAATCTTGCCACGATTTGTTTTTATCTTTTCTTATCTGCATGACATATTCATTTTTTGCCTCAACGTAAGAACACTTACAGTTCTCGAGCCCGCTTAACTGCATTCGCCTGGCTCTCTGCAGTTGTTTGCATGCATCATTCATCTTTTTTCTTTTTTGTTTTAGGTTTTCATTCCACCAGGGGACCGGGCGGGCCCTCGCGCCCTTGGCAGGTATGGCTTCTTTTATTATTTGATTTACGCATTTGTTAAATACTTCAACAGCCTCATTTGTACTCAAAGTTTCAATCTGTTTTGTTTTGACTGCATCAAATTTGAGTTCACCTAAGTTCTTGTAAAGCTTCCAGTCCGCTTTCCGGAAATTATAGCCTTCAGTCTTGTCACGGGCTCCAACCAGCCGCTCAGCCCGGCTGATACTCATGGTTATTAGGTTGTGGTCACTAGCTATCAGTCCGTGGACCCTCCAGCCCGCCACCCGGTTCAGAAGACCGCCGTTGCAGAGGGTCACATCAATATTTGTAGCCGCGTTAGGCGTTTCATAGGTGGTTAATTCTTGCGGCTCATTCAAGACATGCAGGCTGTTCATAATAATGAAGTTTTCCAATGTCCGTCCTCTGTCATCCGTGACCCCCGAGTGCCAGCATGCCGATTTCGCGTTCGCGTCCATAGAGATTAGTATCTTGCTACCTTTCATTTTATTGATTATTTGTTCAATTTTCTGCAGGATGGGCTCTATGCTTAGCGAAAATTGGCAATATGCATTTATTATACAGATTGTTTCGGTGTTCGTTTCAATTTTTATGCACATGACATGTTTTGTTTGATGGTACGTATCTTGAAAGACCTCAAGTGCGTTGGTGTTTACTACCACAGCCACCCAGGGGGCCAGGACGTCTGGCTGGATTACTTTTATATGTGGACCAGTGAAGCCGGTCACTTTGCCTTTGCGTGAGTAAGGTTCTTGTATCAGGAGCACGTCAAGATCCGCTTCTTTGTAATATTTTTCCAGGTCAGCCATAGCCGCATACGATCTTTGTGCATTTATTTGTGCGATTTTCAGTCCCATTGGATCCTTTCGTTGTATATTTGCACCTGTTTAAGGTACTCCGGGCAATTCTTATCGCTTACATGGTGGTCCACGTTTCTCCTTTTTGATCTGATACAATTTGAGCATTTGTCTTCCTTCGATTTGCAGTTTACAGCTATATGCCCCTCTGAGCCACAGGTTCCGCACAACGGGTCCCTCACTGTACACACTCTGGCTATGTGTCCATACGCGTTGCAGTTGTAGCACCGAGTCACGTTGTAAAATTCCTTCACTTTGTATGTGCTCCATTGTGCGAAGATTCTTTCATGCCTTAAGATTTGCCTGGCATATTTGCCAGGCATTTGAGCTATCCAATTGACTTTTCCATCTCGCCCCTTGAAACAGGTGCGGAGGTTGATTCGCCCCCGAAGGTCCCCGCGCTCGGCGTCTGTTAGACCGTCAAAGTTTTTCTCTAAAATATCCTCAACAAGTTCGGCTTTGTCGTAGTCATTGCTCACATCGTATATAATAACTGATGGTTCGATTTTCTTTGGTCTTTCAGCCCTGAGGTTCAAATCCTCCAGCGCCGATTTTTCCAATAATTCTATATCTTCTTTACCATTTACTGCAACTACTAAACCTTTATCTCGCATCTGCCTTATGCTGACTACTTTGACTTTGCATTTTTTCTTTTTCAGGTGATCCATTACTTCTTTCTTTATGACATCATTGTTTCTACTCTCATTTTCATTCATTGGTTTTATTAAAATAACTTCATTTCTCCTCTGACTAATCCCTCTTTTTTCTGTTTCAGGTTGATTCATCGTGGCGTCAGGTGTTCCAGCAGCAGCAACCCCGGCATACGACACCGAGACCCGAGCCGAAGGAGCACCACAGGACTGGTGAGCGACTTTTAATTTTTCATGTTCTATGTATTCATCTTCTAAACGATTTTCAATCTTATTAAACATTTCCAAAATGAATTTTTTAGCTACATTGTTGACTTTGTTGTGTTCATTAAATATAAATTCCATCAGACTATTTCTTTCCTGCCGGAGCAGGCCCAAGGTGTCAACTCTCTCCAGTCGAAGCCGGTCAAGAGAGTCGACACTCCCCCCGCGGCTCAAAGTTCCCGGCAGTAGTAGATGACAGCCATGGCGAGACATAACAAATGAGTCATCATGGGGGGAGGTGGGGTGGCAGTAGGTCTCCTCTAGTCTGCTCGAGTCTGCTGGATTCAAGATGGCGGCTTTTTTAAAAATGAAATATGGCGCCCTCCTTTTTTTCCAAAAATCCAAGATGGCGCTTTTTTCGAAAACCAAGATGGCCGCGGCCTACTCTCTCCCAGCTATATATATATATAATTAAACCGCTTCTATCACCCTCTCTCGCTCCTGCAGTCGGCTGACACTCGAGATGTTTCTTATAAAGCTGCTCTCTCTCTCTTTCTCTCCCGTACTCTAACCTGTGGAATTCTCAACTATATACCACCCAAACCGCTGCTATCTCTCTCTCTCTTTCGCTCCTGCAGTTGTCGGGTGTCACTCGAGATGTTTCTATGCTATGTATCTGAAATTATAAAGCTCTCACTCTCTCTCTCTTATACTTATACTAGCTGAAAATGTAAAAAGGGTGGCGGGGATTGTTATACGAATGAGGTAGAGACGATATATATATATATATAAATTTATTCAGAAACTACTACTACTACTGCTAAAATACAACGTCCTTAAGAACTATTTCTAAATTAGCGTGATGACGTCAGTGGTATAATAATCCTTACAATCTAACTATGACTACAAAAAATTACCCTAGAATTCTTCCAAGCCACTCCAGTCGCATTCACCCTTCTCCATACTCGCAGAAGCGAAGCACATTCCACCCTCCAACCACATACACGGGCAAATATCTCTCTCCAGTGAAACAAGGACCACCTCATGTGTTGAACAACGCGACAACGTTGTTGTCAACGATCACACACGACATAGACTTCATTCTACACCGTCCATGATCATTGTCAACAAATTTGACAAGTTGTTCAAAATACAAGTAGAACTTGTTTTACGGAGAAAAATATTTGCCTGTATATATGATTCGTAGGTGGAAAGAGCTTCGACCCCGCGAGTATGGAGAAGAGATAAACCCGGTTGTAGCGGATCGGATTTCACGAGCGCTTGAACCTACGAGTCAGTTACGAGCGCTGAAAAGTTCATAAAAATTTTGCTCCATCGAGTATTTGTTGGTCGACAATAGAGTCGATATCAATTCGCAAGAAACAATAATAACATGGTGTTAAGTCATTCGTTTCTTAGGAATCGATATCGACGCCATTGTCGACCAAATATTCGACGGAACAAAATTTCATGAACCTTCCACCCCTCGTAACGGACTCGAAGGTTCGAACGATTCGTGAACGTAACACACACACACACACACACACACACACACATGCGTACATAGTGTAAAAACTAATGTCACGAACTATGACGCTATCATAACACTCTGACGTACGTCAGCTATAATGTACGCCAAAAACAGGCGTAACAACTCACAAAACACAATGTCGAAATAGTGATCGCGAAAGTTTCCTTCAGTCTGCAAACTGATGACCTCTCGCGCAGCGTCCGCTTCCTCACACACAAGGGCACCGATTTGCTGCAGAGTCGGAGTCTTCATTTTTCTGGCCTTCACTACGCCTGCGAAATATTCCACCAACGAGCTCTTGCACTGGTTTACATCAGCCGTCAACACTTCCAACTGCAGCAGATGCTCGTTCACGCAGCAAGAGATGTTTTTCAGACCGTCAAACGTGATTTTCTGCATCAAAATCAGCGGTGAATAGGTTTTTCGTTTTTTACAGCTAGGTTCTGCGTCGTCATCGTCTTCATTCGCTGCGGTGGTGTCGACATTATCCATCGGCTCGGTACTGCGCGTGTAGAAAGCGACCACTTTTGCGCCATGAGCCGAAGTAAATCTCAAGGAACAGCCACCATCGAGAGAAATCGTGTCGTTGAGCAAACTGCTCAGTGCACCGGCCCCGCGTTCTTCCTTCCTCTCCAAATAGCTGTCGAGTTCCCCGAATCTTGCTACCAACTCTTCCCAGGCTGCGACGGTGAGGGATACACCGCTCGAGTAGTTGTTAACGAATTTTACTACCGGCTCGAACGTTCCGTCCAACTTCAGACGTAACCCAACGACCACCTTCTTCGACCACGAGGTGTTCAACCCGTACGTTGTCGACAATACCAGATGACGCTCGGATTTCTTCAAAGCGATTTCAAAGGTCTTGAACAATTTACTGCAACCGTCTCTCACTAAACCCGTCTTCGGAGCTGCCATGATGTCTGATTTCTGTAACTGTTGAAGTTAGACTGAACTCTCCCGTCATACTTCGAGCAGCTGAGCCGTAATTTTGTATGCATCAGCAGCTGGGTACACCGATGCAACTCGCACACGATTAAAACATATAGAACAATAGATGCTCTCGCTTCGAAGAAGTAGACGGTTTTATTAGTTATCTTCTAGCACGTTCAGGCTGCACCGAGAGTTGACTCTTTCGACACGTCTCCTGCACGTGCATATTCTCCTTACCTTCGGGATGATCTCGCTTCTGCTGATATTTGTGTCAGTCGCTCAGCACGATCTTTATCCCGAACAATAGCCATGTTGCTGGAAGAGATTACTCTGACAACACGACTCTCACCAGCTGCACATACGTTCGTAGTACCTGAGGGATAGGTGATCTCACCTCAGGGTTATGCGGTATGATCTCCCCCTCCAGAGGAGTACGGGTCCTTCACATGATCTTTACCCCTGAAGAGGTTGCTTTGACACCACATCTCTCACACTGACACACGTATATTCGTCATACGGTCGTAGTATCTGAGGATGATGTTACCTCAGAGGTATAGATGCATTGGAACACTAGCTCTAGTTTCTCCCAATCAGTGCAATTTCAACAGCAGCAAGAAGAAGAAGAAGAAGGAGAAGAAAAAGGTATGCTCATAAATTCTTCAGCTCGTATGGTCTCAATAATCAAATAACCGAATAACGATTTACAGATGGAACAATTCGAATATCGGAGAACCCTTATCAGGCAGCGATTTATTGGTGTCACGAGGGAGACGCTGGATTTTCTCCGAGCTAGTGGGGCGCCGGAAGAAATTATAAATAATCTTATAGAGTCCGGGAACTCGATTCTCCGACTTCTCAGGAGGGAGGGCCGGCTGAACGACCTTCTACTTCGTCACCGGGAGCAGCAGAGGGCCGC
The DNA here is from genome assembly GCA_949628255.1 of Macrophya alboannulata. Taxonomy (NCBI): domain Eukaryota; kingdom Metazoa; phylum Arthropoda; class Insecta; order Hymenoptera; family Tenthredinidae; genus Macrophya; species Macrophya alboannulata. The sequence goes on from OX451209.1 coordinate 10,325,585, forward strand.
TGGGGTTGTTATTCAAGACGAGGAAGTTTCCTCCTCAACCCCGGAGAACAACGGAGACGAGGAGAGGCAACATCAGCGCTCTCCCACGCCACCGCGCTCCCCCTCGCCTCAGCTCTCCCCCTCCCCACCTGCGTCTCCCTCACCTGATGATTATGATGAATAGAGGCTTTTATTTTATTATGTCCATTATATCATGTTCATTATATTTATTAGATATATTACATATTCTTATGTATCGGTTATATTATATTTATTAGATATATTACATTAATTATATTACATATTCTTATATATCGGTTATATTATATATTACAATTAAGGTCGTAATAAAATAAAAAAAAAATTATCTTATGGGTTAACTTGTTACTATTCCATAATTACTTTCAGATATAATATAATTCACACACACACACACTCACACACACACACACACACATCCGTCGGATGAGGCACCGCACAGAGCCTGAAAACGAAAAAATAATATAAAAATATATTTACGCCCATTACGGGCCCCAGGATCCGAATCTGGGTTATAGAAGATTAGAAAAGTCTACTCACTCAATTTTCTAGCTCCAGCTGCTCCGTACCACTGGAGTACCCCGGATCCTCCATAACTCTGGCCTCTCCGCCCGGTAGCATCACTTCTCTACCCCAACGTCGCTGGAGATCCAATCGGTTTCTCGCATCGATCAGAACCCAGGCGATGTCGGGGTCTTCTTCGATTGCGATACGGGCGTCGATAGCGTCGTATTGAGGGTCCGCGATCTCTGGCACACCACCCTCCGTTACGGTGCCCCCATGACCTCCGTACACCACGTGTTCCGATTCCGGGTCGGATTCCACCTGCTCATCCTCGTCGTCGTCGACCTCACAGCCGGTTTCCGACCCCTCGAAACCGGGATCACGCATCTCGTCTAGCCACGACTGAAAATTGTCTACCCTGCGCTGACCCTCGGCGATCTCTACGGGTACACCGTAAATCCACAGATCCCGATCATCGCCGTGCCTCAACACATCCGAAATAAAGTTTGTAGAGGCGCTCATTATTCTGCAATAAACGACAGGAAATGAATATAAGTTGCGCACCGTACGCCGCAGAATTTCGATATAACGACACTTACCTCTGTTCCTTTCTCCCTGAACTGTTAGATTTGTCTGCTAGATTTCTGAGACGAAGTATCGGACATTTTTCAGCAATGCCCCCCCCCCCCCCCCCCCCCGCCATTCGTCAGGATGTCACTTTTACAGCACACTACACTACACCATAGAGACAATACTTACACCAGCTCATATGCTCATACTACCAATGCCGTGTGTTTGGAAAACATCTTTTCATGCATACGTGATCTTTACAATAACTAATTGTAGCAGACCAGTGAGCATCAGCCACGGTATATTAGGTAAAGAAGAATAAAATATCCTCAGTTCTGAGATATCTTTCGTGAGAATGAGTTCCCAAAACGTTAACTTCGCTAATATGTCGGTATCGAACCGAGATATGTATCTTAACTACCAAATACGATCCATTGTGCGCGATGTGTTGTGTTTCGTGAGACGGTCGACCCCCAGGACGGTTCGTGATTTTGACGATTCGTGGTCCTGGGAACTGCGAAACCTATCCACATCAGCGTTACTTTTCCGCCTACGGAACCTGCTTTCATCGTGTACCGAACGCGACATAGGCCGCATGTATGACGTAGGCGTATTCGAAGCTTCGTGGCCCTGTATTCGCGTGGCTGCGACTGTACTCGAGGAACGTGGATCATTGTGCTCAGCGTTCGTCGGTAACCTGCGACGTTACTACAGAGACTGCATGGGTAGGTAAATTTTTTTTTCATACCGTACAGAGCGTTAATGTGCATGTGATGTGTCATCGTTTGGGTGTTTCTTGGGGGATGGTTAGCAGGGAGTGCCCGCGACTACTACGACGGCGACGACAACGATGACGATGACACCGACGTCGACGACGACTATATCGAGGATTATCTCATGTGCGTCGAGGCCGCTCGTTGCGAGCACGAGGACGAAGAGGTGCAGCAAATGATTACCGCTGCCGAGCTCTGTGAACAAGAAGCCGCGATGATTCATAGTCTGAATACTAGCGCTATGCCATCCTCCACCCAGGATGCAGGTTCGACCGTTTTTCCATCTTCCGGTGAGTAGTTACGACCCGTGTACCTATAGACGTGGATATACGACGTCGCAAAACTGAAACATTGAAGAGAAAAAAAAAATGTTCGGTATCAGGTCCAGGAGCTACAAACGGAGCGTTCAAGAGACCGTGGACCCCTCCGATTAACGAAGGCGCCGGTACATCGGGTGTGCAACAGGGACGCGGACGCAAAAGTTCACGGCGTAGTGGAGATATTGAGGAGGAAGAGAGAGATGTAGACGTAGGTTTAGACATACGTGGCGCGTTACCACCTGGTCACAGGTTCGTTGTACTCGGCGAGACGCGGAAACATTACCGCAGATTCGCCGTCACCGGCCGCGAAATGACGCTAAAGATTATTACGCCACCCGACACCGCTGATCCGGTCACGTGGTTGGAGGAGGCTATTCGCGACATCCACAGCTACGCTCTGGCCGATACCTCCGACGACGGCACGGATTACGTAGGCTTCGGATTGTACACTCCCTCGTTCTCGCTAGGCTCCGCCGGATTATCATTTCGGCCGGTTCGTGACTGTCGATACGAGGATCTCTGGAATCTGGTATTCAGCCTGACCCAGAGTGCAGCGGAATTTACCATAGACGACGCGCTTAGGATTACCGTGAATCGCGTAAGCGTTCCTCTCGGGCGCGGTAGAAAAAGCAAAGCTCTCACCAGCGAGGATGTTAGCAAACGCTCGCTTCCGGAGATCCCTCGAGATAATCTGTGCCTACCTAGGGCGTTGATCGCGGCGCGTGCTTGCGCTCGTAAGGATAGAGTTTCATCGGACGCCGCAGCTGAGCCGCGATGGTCTGACGTCAGACACGCGCGCTCGAGAATCCAAAGAGAGGCAAGTAGATAAGATAAGAGAGTTCTGACCCACAGCATCCCAAGATCTGATCTGCAGATCACAGCATCCCTGGACCACTGGACCGCTGGACCAAAAACTTAGAATTTTTTTTTTTTTTTTTTTTTTTTCACCTAACCTAACCTAACCTCATCTAACCTAACCTAACCTAATCTAACCTCATCTAACCTCATCTAACCTAACCTAATCTAACCTGATCTAACCTATCCTAACCCGGCCATCTGCAGATCACAGCATCCCTGGACCCGCTGGACCAAAAACTTGGATTTTTTTTTTTTTTTTTTTTTTTTTTTTTTAATTTTAATTTTAATATTTTTTTTTTTTTTTTTTACTTTTTCTAACCTAACCTAACCCAACCATCTGCAGATCAGATCATCTCTAGACTGCTGGACCAAAAACTTAGACATTTTTTTTTTTTTTTTTTTTTTTTTTTTTCACTAACCTAACTCAACCGAATCAGGCTCGATTCTATGAATGCTGCAGAGAGAGAGAGAGAGAGAGAGAGAGAGAAAGGGAAGGTTGGGTGAATAATAAGATTTTCGATGATCTATTCATTGATTTATTATTCATTTTTCAAATTCCGTATCCTGAGGGGGTAGTGATCGCGGTATTAACTTGCTGCGCCTGATGTGTGCACCATCATCGTTGGTTGTCGAGTGGTATACCGATTCGCCTGAGCTGCGACCGACCCAGTCGGGTACCCATTCCCTGTCGTTAGTGAAATTTCTGAACTGTAAATTTTTCACGAGGCCTATTGAACTGTGAATTTTTCTATCTTTGCAGCGGTGAATGCATATAATTATATTTGGCTTATAATATTGTCGCCAGTCTGGAAAAACTTTCCTGTCTCGACGTGTTCAAAGTGAATGCTTGAACTAATTAGCACTAATGACCTTCGACGTCGTTAGTGAAATTTTCGAACGGTAAAATTTTCAGCGAGACTTAATGAACTGTGAATATTTCTGTCTTCGCAACGGTGAATGCACATAATTATATTCAGGTCAAAATATTGTCGTTGACTGTATGTATGCATGAGCACATTGGTCAATTTCATTGAACCATGAATTTTCGATTTTGCGGTGGTGACGAGCGTGGGGTAATTATACCTAGACCGAAGTATGCCAGTTTCAAAAATTTTACTTGGAGGGTGTGAATTTGAAGTAGAGCTGGTGGGAGGTGCCATCGAGTCTTTGTGCTATGGTTTAGCCTTCTCCTCATTATTTGAATGTATATATAAGGTTGATGCTAAACAGGGAAGTGATCATTCATATAAGTTCTAACGTCAAAAGTAAACCTTAACGATCAAACAAACAAACAACGTACGATATTTCTGAGGTCATCATGGATGCACAAGTATACACCAATCTCCTCAAGTGCATGGAATGGGCCTACAACTTGCTGGCTATGAGAACCGCTCAACAAACAGCCGATGGCATCGTCGCACACTGGTGCGATATTGGGCAGCAAAAAATTGAATTCCTGACTAATATTTTAGCACAGCCCCACCTACATGTGAGTGAAAAGCAGAAAATTCAAAACGCAATTTCACAAATACAATCATGGTGTGTAAAGTTTCAACAATATCAAACACGAGCGGTTGTTGTTGGTGCGGGTGATATCATTGTGAATAATAATAATAATAATAATAATAATATCGATGATCGTGTTCAATGGAGTGATTTGAATAGTGTATTTGGTGGTCGAATTCGCACAGGCGTCGTCACAAATCTCAAACATACAGATTTGGGCGGATTTTTAGTTGATGTCGGGGTTGTGGTGAATGAACATTTAAAAAATATACTACGCACCGAGGGGAATATCAAAGTAAATGTGGTATTATCGTGCAAGTTTGAGAATTCAAAAAACGATGTCGTCTGTGTGGAAATGAAGTATTTCAATACACGCAATATACCTATTCTCCCATCAACGGATCTGAATAGCTGGTTCGAGGACAATATCGCAGGTGTTCTACTTAGTAAGGTGGAAGATTTTGAGCAACGAGATTCCGGATGGAGCATGATTGAGATAATCAACGCCGTGGTCAACATCAATCGGTACGAGCCTCTTCGTGGTGGACTTTCCACTTTTGTTATGCTACCGAAGGATATCCAGCTGAAGAAAGCGGTAGTCAACGTGAGGAACGACGATGATCGTTGCTTTTTATGGTCTGTGACGGCAGCTCTACACCCCGCTGCACGCCATGCCGATAGGATGGCTAGTTACAAACCATATATTGATGAGCTGAATTGCGCAGGTATAAGTTTTCCCATGACTTTGCATGGTGTAGAGAAATTTGAAAAATTAAACAATCTCAGGATTAATGTATACGGTATTGAATCCGAAACTTTCTCACACCATGCAAAGTCTGAGAATAGTGTTATCGTTCCGCTATATCTAAGCAAAAATTTGACAAGTTCAAACGGTAATAATACAATCCACTTGCTTATTATCGAGGCTAATTCTAATAATAATAATATGGAGCATGATGGTGACTTGAGCGTTTTTAAACCAAATTTCCACTTTACTTGGATCAGGAATCTTTCACGTTTGGTTAGCAAACAGCTGTCGAATCATAACGGTGAGCAATTGTTGTGCGATAGATGTTTGTGCCACTTTGTGATGCAAAGCGCCTATGAAAATCATAGGCTAGATTGTATAAATTTGAATAAAGTCCGAATGTCGTTTCCGGAAAATAAAGATTTAGATTTTTCAAATTTTCGTAATAAAGGCACCGTGCCGTTTGTCGTGTACGCGGATCTTGAATGTATATTGAAACCGACGACGAATAATGATTCCCAAGTGCATATCCCACACAGTGTAGCATTTTATGTACATTGTGCATACGATGACAAATTTTCCGAATATAAAGACCGCCGCGGACCCGATTGCATCGAATGGTTCAACATGCAGCTCCGCGAACTATCAGCGAAAGTAGAGTCACGCATAAAAAATATAATCCCGATGGAAAATTTAAGTCAAATGCAACGCGATCGACATGTACGCGCGAAAAATTGCCATATTTGTGAGAAACCATTCGAGGCAGATGAGAAAAAATGCTATGATCACTGCCATTTCACTGGTAAATATCGCGGAGCTGCCCACAATCGTTGCAACCTTAATTTTAGCGAGAAGCATACCATTCCGGTAGTGTTTCATAATTTGTCGGGCTATGATTCGCATTTTTTGATTAAATCTCTGGCCACAACTTTTCCGGGCGATATTACACTGTTACCGATCAATAAGGAGAAGTATATTTCATTCACTAAGAGGGTTGGTGACAGTGATATGCACTTGAGGTTCATTGACTCGTTTCGCTTTATGGCAAGCGGGTTAGACAAATTAGCTTCTTATATTGACAATGCAGATAAAAAGATAACCGGCAAATATTACGAAAATTTGGAAGAATTTCAGCTGATGACTCGTAAAGGTGTTTTCCCATATGAATACATTGATTCATGGGAAAAACTTGATGGGATAAATCTGCCCAATAAGAGAGATTTTTATTCAAAACTCAATGACTCAGGTATTAGTGATATCGATTATGAACATGCAAAAAACGTTTGGGATAAATTTAACTTGCGTACATTGGGGGAGTATTCCGATTTATATTTGAAAACGGATGTGCTCTTATTGGCAGATATATTCCAAAATTTTAGAGATAGTTGCTTTAAGACATACCATTTGGATCCACTTCACTACTACACCGCACCGGGGCTTGCTTTTGATGCGATGTTAAAACATACAAAAGTGAGTCTCCAGCTTTTGGATGACCCTGAAATGATATTGTTTATTGAAAAAAGTATCAGGGGCGGTGTAGCACAGTGCTCCAATCGGTATGCAAAAGCGAATAATCGATTCATGGGTGCTGATTTCAATCCAAGTAAAGCGGAATCCTACTTAATGTATTTTGATGTAAATAATCTTTACGGTGCAGCTATGAGCGAGAATTTACCCTATGGATCATTCGGGTGGGAATACACCTCTGTTGATGTGATGTCCCTGCGCGATGATTCACCAATTGGGTATATTTTCGAGGTTGATTTGGATTATCCGACAGAGCTCCACGAGCACCATAAAGATCTACCACTCTGCCCCGAACATTTTATTCCACCAGGGAGTAAGATTGCAAAGCTGGCCACAACGCTTTTACCAAAGGAAAAGTATGTGTTGCACTATAGAAATCTGCAGCAATATTTGAATTTGGGCATGCGATTGGTAAAAGTGCATCGTGTCCTGAAATTCACACAGTCTCCATGGTTAAAACCGTATATCGACTTGAATACCGACATGCGAAAGCAATCGAAGAATGAGTTTGAGAAAAACTTCTACAAACTCATGAACAATGCGGTATTTGGCAAGACCATGGAGAATGTGCGAAAGCATAAGGATGTGAAGCTAATAACAAAGTGGGGTGGTAGGGGTGGCGCGAGAGCTCTGATCGCACGACCGAATTTTCATAGCTGCACCGTATTCGATCATGATATGGTAATTATTGAATTAAATCGCGCTCAGGTCAATTTCAATAAGCCAATATATATCGGTGCAGCGATTCTTGATCTTTCAAAAATCTTTATTTATAAGTTTCACTATAACTATATTAAGAACAACTTTGCAAATAATCAGGCTAAATTATTGTACACAGACACCGATAGTCTTATTTACCAATTTAGTGTACCCAATATTTATGATATCATCAAACGTGATGTTAATGCAATGTTTGATACTTCGGACTACCCACCAGACAATGTCTACGGTATCCCGTTAATGAATAAAAAGCGTCTCGGTCTAATGAAAGATGAAAATAACGGCAAAATCATGACCGAGTTTATCGGGTTACGCGCTAAACTGTATTCATTTAAAACTATGGGTGACAGTGATAAAAAACGCGCCAAGGGTGTCAAAGGCTCTACATTGAAAACCATCACGTTTGATGATTATAAGCGGTGTCTGATTGAATACAAGAATTTGGTTAAGCCTCAATGTTTGATTAGGAGTAGGCAACATATCGTTAGCACCATCGTGCAAAATAAATTGGCATTAAGCTGGCGGGATGATAAGCGGAACTTGATACCTGGTCAAACGGATACCCTACCTTGGGGTTTTATCGATACTTTGTAAGTTTATTTTTAGGAAAACCAAAGTGTAAATATGTATTTTTTTTTTTTTTTTTTAATGCATGGTTAGCATTCATATGATTATTTGTAAGACATGTAAATAAAACAAAATGTGATTATGATAAATATATTCTCCAAAAATTACTTCACGAAAAGAAGTAATGTAGATATGTTATTATTATAAATATTTGGATACTTTGCCTTGGAGCTTTAATAGTTTGTAAGATTAGCTGTAGGAAAAAACAGAAAAGTGTACATTTTTTTTTTTTTTTTTTTTTTTTTTTTTTGGTTAGCATTCATATAATTATTATTTGTAAATGTATTTGATGAGAGAAAAAATATGTGAATATTTTTTTTTTTTTTTTTTTTTAATGCATGGTTAGCATTCATATGATTATTTGTAAGACATGTAAATAAAACAAAATGTGATTATGATAAATATATTCTCCAAAAATTACTTCACGAAAAGAAGTAATGTAGATATGTTATTATTATAAATATTTGGATACTTTGCCTTGGAGCTTTAATAGTTTGTAAGATTAGCTGTAGGAAAAAACAGAAAAGTGTACATTTTTTTTTTTTTTTTTTTTTTTTTTTTTTGGTTAGCATTCATATAATTATTATTTGTAAATGTATTTGATGAGAGAAAAAATATGTGAATAAAATAATGTAGATATGTTATTGTAATGATTATTGATATTATCATTGATTATCATGATGGGTTTAAACATTTATATGGAATTTTGTGAAAATAAATGAATCAACAACAGCAACACCACAAATATATCCAATTGATAAATTTCATTTATTGATAATAAAATATATATATTTATATTTCAATTTTACATATCTGTTTTATTTATCCAACTATTATGTGAACTATCAAAACCCAGCCACTTTACATATTGCCTATCCCCGCGTTTACGCAACACTTTTTCCACAAGATAACCATCGGGATAACGAACTTTGTTGAGTTCCTCTTCGTAGAAGCCGCCCTCGATTGGCTGCTTCAGGTAGTCGGTGAGTTTGTATGTTGGTGGATTGGTATTTTTCACCTCGGTAACGGTGAATATTTCAGTCGTCCAATTCGGTGTGTAGCCTTTTTCGAAAACATTTTTATACTTGCTAATTCGAACCTTATCACAAACTTTAAATTTTCGTTTTCGTTTGCTTCTTTTAATCTGACGTGGTTTGTACACACTTCGATATATCTCTTTTTCATTGCTGGTCGTGACATTTTTCGGCTTCATTCCAATCGTGCGATGTTTAGTGTTGTTATACGATTCAACCAATTCCAATAGAATATCGATCCATTTGTGTGATCCTCGCAGAGTAAATTGCTTCCACATTTTATTTTTCAATGTTCGATTGAAACGCTCGCATATCGAGGCCTTCAAGTTGCTAAATGTAGAGTACATGTTTATACCGTAATGATTCATCAGAGTTTTGAATTCATTGTTGTAGAATTCTTTGCCCTGATCTACGTGTAGATGTTTTGGTATGCGACCGCGGGTTAGCACCGATCTCATGGCAACCGTCACATCTCTACCACTTTTACTCTTGATGGGCACACCCCATGAAAACTTTGAAAATATATCGATAACTGTGAGCAGGAATTTATAGCCATTATTGACAGATGCGTAGGCTGACATATCGACAAGATCAGCTTGCCAGGTCTCATCCAACCCACGTATATCAACATAGCGTCGAGGATAATTACGACGAGCGGATCTATGAAGTTCACTTGCGATCACCTCCTTCATGTCCCCATGCTTGTAGCTGCTTTTTGATGTATTTGTTGCAACCATGGTTCAAACGTTAATTTCCTCGTATGATGCTCTCACTCAACAAAGATCCCGTCATGAATAAGTTTGTCATCTTCACGCTTGTGTTTTATATGCGGTTAGTCCTTTCTCCGCACTCTCGAGGTTAATTGGTTGAGGAATCGAGTATTCACGGCTAGCAGCTGCGCTCGATCTGCATTTATACCTTTCACGATGTGTGATTCGAAGGATGTGGCTTCCACCTTTGACAATCTATTATCCACATATTTCGCAAACTGCGACGTGTTAGCGGCGAAATTATAAACGTCCTCATATATCGAATCTTGCAGCTTTCTATTTTGAATGATTTTCCTCTTCTGGGCGGTGAGGTCTGCTTGAATGGTATTAATTTTCGCATCTAGAGTGAGGAGTTTAGTTTCGAGTACATTAATAGCACTGAGTTGTTTTTCAATCATTCTCTGCTCCAGAGCGGTAAGTTTTAGCTCGAGTGCATTATATTTGATTTCAAACGCTTTCATGTGAATAGCATCGGTTGGTTGTTGTGGATCCGCAATATTACACAACCGTTTGTTGTCCATATCATAATTATCGTCGGGGGTAAATTTAAATCCAATACCGGGAGGTCCGCGGACACCTCCTCCTCCTCCTTTTACCAACTGTCTACCAAAGATGTCTATGCTCATTGTTCAACGCTCAATGCTTGAATGAAAATTTTGCTGTTGATTCAGCGCTAATAAATGATTCCGGCTTCACGTAACTCTTCAATAATGGTTGATATTTCATTGGAATGGCTGGTATTACCAGCTGCTTGGGAGGCCATGAGTAGCCGAAGACGATCAACAAGTTCATTAGGATCATCCCAGTATACATAATCCAACCTCTGCCCCCCTTTTCGCGCAATCTTATAGTCGGGTAAACGTCCACCAGATTTTTTTTCCTCAGTTTTCTTCTTCTGCGTCGATGTGTGAATATGTGGAGCTATGAAATCCTTGTACTTGGCACTTTTGACATCCTCACGTGGGCTTCTGTTGGCTTGGTAATATTTACGATCGGCATTCGTTCTCTTTAGAATTTTAACATAGTTTCTCCTATCATCCACTTTCACGATAGCAGGATTTGGTGTCTTTTTAAATAATAATTCGAGTAAACCCGGTGTGCTTTCATAGCTTTTGTCTGCCACATATATCAAATCATCGTGAAAATTGATATGCGAATCGCCAATCATCATTCCGTGCAGCAACTTTCGAACGCCATATTTCTCATCCAAGTTCCTCCGCCCAGCCGATGTGGTAAACATCTCCAAATAGTTGGCTAGTTTATCATCCACTTTTCGTTTCGGTGTACTTGTAGCGGCGGGGAAGTCGCTTGGTACAATTGTATCATCACTTTTGTCCTCATCATCATCATCATCATCATCATCATCATCATCAACAACACCAACATCATCATCATCCTTCATCCGATCATCATCAAATTCCATGGAAACACCTGATGGCTCTATCTTTGCCTCCTGCTTCATTTCCCGCTTTATTTCCTGCTTTATCTCCTGCTTTATCTGCTTTTTCCGCATCGTCTTCTGCTGCTGCTGCTGCTTTGAAGTATCAACCAATTCTTGCAATGGTGTTACTATGGGCTTGAACATTTCGCCCATAACCACCTCGCTAGTGTCTCTGTTCAACTTGATCTGCTTGTGTTTGCGCCTTATCGCATCGCTAGCCTTTGCTATTTCATTCAACACATCGTTGTGTCTGCGAATCTTGTCACTGTCCATGTTAACGCTTTGGTGTGTATAACGTGACTGTGTGAATTTAGAGAATCCTTTTTAATTTATGTCTATGAAGCAATCGAAACCTTTCCTGTATCGTCCATCGCCGATTTCACAGTCTTTGTCGATGACGATAAAGCTATATTTACCATCATTCCAACATGCTGAACACAAATCCTTAAATCGTTGATATGTCATGTCTGTGTTTACATGATCATCATATATGTGTTTCAAATTCATTTCATCTTGACGAAAAAGCACTAATAAGTTTGCATTGTCTCGCACAAGATGTTTTGGGATACGTGCATATGTTTGACAAAGATAAAAGCTATCAACATCTCTGTGTCGTCCCATGCAGAAATATGCTCGAATATTATCCTGCTTCTCGCATGCCACATCATCGAAGATCATGATTGAATTGGGACGTGCATCCTCCGGTTTCACGACTTTCTCATGCTCACCAAATGGGAAATAACCCACACCTTTCACGGGCTCCAGTAACTTTCTCAAAAACTCATATTTTGGTTGAATGAGTGATTTCGAATAGACATAGACATTTTCAAATCTCAACCCATTATCGTGGGTAATGAGTGTGAGTAGTGCATTAGTTTTTCCACAATTGGATGGCCCGCAGAAAACGGCTCTCACACTATTTGGCAGTAATTTTCCATGACGTTTCCCCTTCTTTTTCTTCCCATCAACTAATTTATCGAAATTCCCCACGGGTAGTTTCGTCGTTTGATCGCGAAATTTCATGATGCACGTTTAACACTCCAAAGCAAACTAATATATTCATCTATAAAATGCACGCTTTTATTGAATTCGAGTCAGTTGTTATTCGGCTATGGATGATCACACAAGTAGGAAGTGTGGAAGAGGTTTCATGAACAAAGTCATCAATAATCTCCCAGTTGAGTTGCATGTACCGGGGTATCAGTATTGTGGACCCGGAACAAAATTAGCAAAGAGGTTAGCTCGCGGTGATTCGGGAATCAATCCTCTAGACGCTGCCTGCAGGGAACACGACATTGCATACTCGAAGAATCGTGAGAATATCATAGCACGCAACGAGGCTGATAAAGTGCTCGCCGAAAAGGCTTGGCATCGGGTTCTAGCCAAAGACGCAGGTATAGCCGAAAAAGCTGTAGCTTGGGGAGTTGCCAACGTTATGAAGACCAAATCCAAACTTGGTATGGGGATGGTATCGAAAAGTGTTGTGAAAAAGATGAATGGCAAGAAGAAGAAAAAGAAGAAGACAACAACCTTCAATTCAATCATTCGTGGGGCAAAGAAATCAATGAAGCATGGACAAAGATCTATCGAATCGGCGTTGGCTGGTGCTCGTACAGCGGTGGCGACTCATGGAAAAGTACGAGTACCGCGTGTTTTACCCATCCCCAAGAAAATTGGCGGTTTCCTACCGTTTCTTATCCCAATTTTGTCTGCCCTTAGTGCCACCGGGGCTCTGGCGGGTGGTGCTGCAGGTATAGCAAAAGTGGTTAATGAGGCTCGCACTAATAGACATCAATTACAAGAGGCTAAACGTCATAATGCAACAATGGAGTCAATAGCGTTAGGAAAGGGGCTATACCTGCAACCGCACAAGAAGGGTATGGGGTTGTATTTGAAGCCTGCAAAAAACTAATAAAGCTACCACACCGAGCTCTCACCAACATCGATTTACAGAATTATGCCAAAGCCTTGAAAATCCCACATTTTCGCGGTGTTTTCATGCGAAATGATCTGCCCCGTTCAGGCCCGAGAAAGCGCGAGTGTGCAATTATTAATCTTGATGATAAAAATGGGCAAGGTACGCATTGGGTGGCGTATAGAAAGAATAACGATGATGTTATTTACTTTGACAGTTTTGGTGATTTACAACCTCCTCAAGATCTTATGGAATATCTTGGTGTAGGTAGCGTGAAATACAATCATAGGAGATATCAGGAATATAACACAGTGATTTGTGGACACTTGTGCCTCAAATTTCTCAGCGATGCAACTATAAAATGAAGAAGATGTAAAAGTGAGGCATCAGTCATGTCTGATTCGTTCACGTTAACACTATCGGGGACATCCTCCGTGCTGGAGGCCCAATATTTTCCACCAATCGAGCTGTCGTCAACGAAAGACTATGTTCTCGGACTCGTTGAACTCTTAACATTCAATTCAATCCCCAATATTGATGAGGGGTGTAATAAACTTTACATAGTCAGACGGGGAGGCGGCGGTGACATGGATTCGGGTGTACAGGAAATTTTCACAATACCCACGGGCAGCTATGAAATTGAAGATATCGATAGATATTTGAAGAAGATACTGCCCGAGGATATCAACATTGATCTAAAAGCTAATAACAACGAGTTGCATAGTGAAATTGAGTGCGATCAGATAATAAACTTTGAACCTCATGATTCTATTGGTCGATTGCTTGGATTTAAACCGAATCATCTTGCGAGTGGTATTTCACATAAGTCTGAATTACCCGTGGCCATACTCAAAGTCAATGCCATACGAGTCGAGTGTGATATAACTATGGGCGCGTATATAAACGATCGTCGTGTGCATACGATTCATGAATTTTTTCCAACCGTCCCGCCTGGATATAAGATCGTTGAAACACCCACCAACGTCATTTACCTGCCGATCGCCGTTCCATCAATACATCATATACAATTGCGAATAGTCGATCAGAATGAAGAATTGATTAATTTCCGCGGTGAGACGATAACAATACGATTACATGCTAAATCTGTAAAGTAATGGGGATTGTATTTGAAGCGAAAAATTCCGGTAGAGGCTATAAAAGTGAGATAGTATGGCCAAACGCAATCAGTCGCCGAGCACCTCTGATTCGGGTGACACGTGTGAACGCACAGTTTCTTCAGAGCCTAGGACTTCGACTTCGTGGAAATTTTGGAGAATAAAAATTCGCTGTATTTTGTGCATAATACCATGGCGAAAATAATAAAAATACAAGATCCCGTGGCGTTCGATGAGTCAATCGCGCACTGTGAGATACATGCACATCAACCATTTGCATCATCATCCTTCAGAAATAACGATGAAATTCGAATCACTGTTCAGAATCAAGACTTGTGTGTCTTACCCAGCAAAAGTTCGCTTCATATATATGGACGGCTTACAAAAGATGATAATACCAACGTAGCTGCGACCACGAACTTGGTTAACATGGCCATATGCCATCTGTTTGGCGGTTTGCGTTATGAGTTGAATGGCTATGTGATTGATCAAAATACAAATGTTGGCATCATAAGTGTTATGAAGGGATACCTATCACTAACCCCCGGACAGCAACATCTTCTGGAGAACACTGGTTGGTTGGCTAACGGTGCTAAATTAAACAATGATAACGGATACTTTGATGTTGTCATACCGTTGAATTTTCTGCTCGGATTTGCTGAAGATTATAACAGAATCGTCGCTAACGCTAAACATGAGTTGATTCTGACTCGCTCAAACACCGATCTGAACGCCATAATTCAGCCAACCGTGGAGAAAGTTAAAATTTCCCTCGAGAAAATTGAATGGTTATTGCCGTATGTTAAACTGGCTGATAATGCAAAGATCAAGCTGCTAAGTTACATCGCCACGGATCCAACCATATCTATGAGTTTCCGCTCTTGGGGAATGTACGAGTATCCATTGCTACCGCAGACAACGAGACACGTATGGGTTGTTAAGACGTCGACACAGCTGGAGAAACCAAGACACGTCATACTGGGATTCCAAACCGCTCGCAGGAATGACGCGACGAAGAACGCTAGCGAATTTGATCATTGCATGATTAGAGATGTGAAACTCTTCCTCAACTCACAGTGCTATCCCTATGGAAACCTGAATCTTGATATTGCCAACAATCAATATGCTATTCTCTATGATATGTACACAAACTTTCAATCATCATACTATGACAAGGAGCCCGAGCCATTGCTGTCAAAGAATGGATTCTTGACCAAGGCTCCCCTCGTTGTTTTAGATTGCTCGAAACAGAATGAATTGTTGAAAAACGGGCCTGTGGATATTCGTTTGGAATTCGAAACTAACGATAGCTTTCCAATAAACACTTCAGCCTATTGTATGATTATACATGATCGCGTTATTGAGTACAATCCGATTAGCGGTACAGTGAAGAAATTGGTATCATTTTAAGAATGAATAATAAGAATATGTGAAATAAGTAATATGTATGTATAGTATGCATAGGGATGGATAAATAAATGTATTCAATATATATATATATATATATTTATTTTACTAGTTTTTATTTTTTGATTCCACACTTCCTCCTCCTCCCATCACGTTTTACAACTAAATTCACATGTGTTATATCGACCACCTTGGTAAAGTATTTGGAGACGGTTTTCCTGCACGGCGTCAACCATTTGACTCAACTGCTCGGGATTTTCCTCCAGAAATTTAACGATGCGTCCAGGCAGAAATATGACAAATTCATCGGTAATCGTTATAACGACCCCCGCACCAAATTTCGTTTTCACCATCTTGATCCCTGTGACATCGTACTTCTCGCCAACCTCAAGTTCAGACATCCTTTTCATTGGGAGGTCCTCCATGCGAGCAGCATTGTTAAGCTTGGCAAAGTCCATTTCTGTTTATTCTCTCTCTTTCTAAATGAGAAAATAGTTTTACTGAATCAACACTTTTATCATCGATACAAATAATAATAATAATAATAATAATAATAATAATAATAATAATAATAATAATAATAATAATAATAATAATAATAATAATAATAATGTACATGATCGAAAAATATTATTGTTACCTTTTTTCTCTCTTCGAATCGATGTCTTCCAACTCCACCGAAGAACTTTGCAAAGTCAGCTTGTTAATGGTATAGATGTTGAGGGTTCGGTGCCGAGTCAAGACGTGTGTGAAGTTGGAAGAAACTCGGGGGTTTATATGCATTGGTCGCCCCACTCTCCAAATACCAACTAGTTAACCGTTGAACATTTTCGAAAGCACAACGGTATCCCGGCACACCCCCATGACAATCACCATACCAGTGAATCACTCTCGACTCACGTCGCAACATTCGAAAGTTTGGGCAGCCCAACTCTGCTAAATCAATCACCGATTTTGAGCAGTTATTGATGATTTTTTCGAGCCACTGTTTCTTCTCCAACCCTTTTACATAGATGCGACATGCATCCGCCACAATACCGTTCACAATTCCCTCCATATCTCTGTACGGTGTTTCTCCAACATTCCATGGTATTCCGTGATAATTTCTCGTTAACCAGAGATTCTGATTTCTCAACGCCCACGGTAGGATCATTTGTGAGCAGGGTGGCTTGAAGAGAATGCGTGTCAAACCTAGTTGATGTTCCTCCGATGCACGAATGCTCATTGCAGCCAGTTCTTTCACCACAAATTTATCACTGAATGTACCAAATCCTTGTACATCTACGATCAGCTCCATAGCGGAAATTTTCCTTATGTGTATAGTTTGAATGACGGTGGAACGCGCACTGATTGATTTCCATGAAATTACACGCTTTTTCCCTCCCCCTTATATATTACCAATGAGGTGGAATTTCAAAACGATGCCTCAACCTTGGTGTAATTATATACTTTCACAATGATAAGATCATAAAATTCCTAATGTGGAAAAGTATTCAAAATTTGCTAACTATAGTTATTAGGGTTAATTAGTTCAAGCATTCACTTTGAACACGTTGTGACAGGAATTCTTACACTAACGACAATATTTTGACCTGAATATAATTAGGTGCATTCACCGTTGCGAAGACAGAAATATTCACAGTTCATTAAGTCTCGCTGAAAATTTTACCGTTCGAAAATTTCACTAACGACGTCGAAGGTCATTAGTGCTAATTAGTTCAAGCATTCACTTTGAACACGTCAAGACAGGAAAGTTTTTCCAGACTGGCGACAATATTATAAGCCAAATATAATTATATGCATTCACCGCTGCAAAGATAGAAAAATTCACAGTTCAATAGGCCTCGTGAAAAATTTACAGTTCAGAAATTTCACTAACGACAGGGAATGGGTACCCGACTGGGTCGGTCGCAGCTCAGGCGAATCGGTATACCACTCGACAACCAACGATGATGGTGCACACATCAGGCGCAGCAAGTTAATACCGCGATCACTACCCCCTCAGGATACGGAATTTGAAAATGAATAATAAATCAATGAATAGATCATCGAAAATCTTATTATTCACCCAACCTTCCCTTTCTCTCTCTCTCTCTCTCTCTCTCTCTCTCTCTCTCTCTCTCTCTCTCTCTCTCTCTCTCTCTCTCTCTCTCTCTGCAGCATTCATAGAATCGAGCCTGATTCGGTTGAGTTAGGTTAGTGAAAAAAAAAAAAAAAAAAAAAAAAAAAAAAAAAAAAAAAGTCTAAGTTTTTGGTCCAGCAGTCTAGAGATGATCTGATCTGCAGATGGTTGGGTTAGGTTAGGTTAGAAAAAGAAAAAAAAAAAAAAAAAAAAAAAAAATCCAAGTTTTTGGTCCAGCGGGTCCAGGGATGCTGTGATCTGCAGATGGCTGGGTTAGAATAGGTTAGATCAGGTTAGATTAGGTTAGGTTAGATGAGGTTAGATGAGGTTAGATTAGGTTAGGTTAGGTTAGATGAGGTTAGGTTAGGTGAAAAAAAAAAAAAAAAAAAAAAAAAAAATTTCTAAGTTTTTGGTCCAGCGGTCCAGTGGTCCAGGGATGCTGTGATCTGCAGATCAGATCTTGGGATGCTGTGGGTCAGAACTCTCTTATCTTATCTACTGAGGCAGCTCTAGCCTTGTGCAGAGATGCTGATGTACGGGTGATAGACGGCTGCGGTATCCCGGAAATAATACGATTTCAGGAATATTTTGCGCGCGAAGGTCTGGTCATCGCCGTGTATGACTTTAAAAATTTCGGTCGCGGTGAGGAGCCCGTCTACAACGGCACTACCCTGGTAACGGAGCGGGGTGAATTTATTACCGGCAAAATAAACATTATGTATTACCCTCGCGGTGGCCACTACAAGCCGATACTCAGTCTCACGGCCGCGGCGGCAAACAGACGATTCTGCGAACCGTGCAATCTGGCGTATCGTAATATCTCCGATCACATATGCTCGCACAGATGTTCTAGCTGCACCGGTGTACCGCGGTGCGACACGTCCGCGGAGCGATCGCGATGCGTAGCCTGCGGCCGATGGTTTTTTGGCGAGGATTGTCTACGGAGGCACCGTATGGCGGGATCGTTCAACGCTCACAGAAATGTATGCGACACCCTGCAAATCTGCAGCGGATGTGGTAAATTTGTCGATCGTTCGAAACGCGCGCACTTTTGCGGTAACGCGTATTGTCAGACATGCGGGTCCGTACAACCCGTTAACCACGTGTGTTACGTACAACCGGTCGAGCCTGCGGCTGAAAAAGCCGAGTACATATTCGTTTTCTACGATTTCGAAACGCAGCAGTGCGACACGCTGGAGGATAGCCCGGACGTCAATCTGCACGTGCCCAACCTCTGCGTGGCCCAGCAAGCATGCACGCACTGTATACACGAGCCGGACATACGTACACCCTGCTCGAGTTGCGGTCTCGTTCGCGAGTTTGTATTCCAGGACAACCCCGTCAAACAGCTCGTGGATTTTGTCACGAGAGAGCTGCATCGTTTCAAAAAAATCTTCTGCATAGCGCACAACGCTAGGGGTTTCGACTCTCAGTTCATATTGCGTTACCTGGTAGAGAACACCCGAGAGCCGCCGCAGATAATTATGAACGGTACCAAGATAATCCTGATGGAGACGGGACATACGCGTTTCTTAGACTCGTTAGCGTACATGCCAATGGCTCTTTCCGCGTTACCCAAGGCATTCGGCCTACCTGTAGAATCACGCAAAGGTATGTTTCCGCATCTCTTCAACACACCCGGAAATCAAACTTACATCGGACCCTTACCTCCCGCGGAATTTTACGACCCTGACAGCATGAGCGCCGGCGCTCGAGATAGTTTTTACAGGTGGCACGAGGAAACCACGAGTAGCGGTTACGTGTTCAACTTCAGCGAGGAGCTTGTACAGTATTGCCGAAGCGACGTTGATATTTCACGCAGGGCCTGCGTGGCGTTTAGAGATATTTTCCTGAATTGCGGCGGTGTTTGCCCGTTCACGCGTAGTACAACGATAGCGTCGGCCTGTTCCGTCGTGTTTCGGCAAAATTTTCTACAGCGCGGCACCATAGGCGTGCTACCTGCCGGAGGATACAGGCTTAGCAATAATCAATCGGTGAAGGCTATCGAATGGCTCGTTTGGAAGGAGCGTGAGCTAGGTGCCGAGGTAGTACACGCCGCTCGGAGTCGCGAATACAAAATTCCGGAGACGGGGCGTTACGTGGACGGGTATGACGTGGGCGAAGACGGCGCGAGACACGTTTTAGAATTTCACGGATGCTATTGGCACGGGTGCAAGAGATGCTTCACGACTAATCGCGATAAAGAGCTATCCAGCGGGGATACGCTGAACAAGCGTTTCGAGGAGACTGCGGTCAAGACCACGCGATTGCTCGAGCTCGGATACAGGGTGACGGAGATGTGGGAGTGTGATTTCAACGAAATGCTCGAGGCTGATGCGGACATGCGTGAGTACGTCAAACAGCATCCGCTGGTTAGCTCAGGCGTGCGTGACGCGTTGAATCCTCGAGACGCGTTTTTCGGTGGTCGGACGGGTAACACCAGACGCTATTACGAGGCCGCTGACGATGAAGAAATCCGTTACGTCGACGTGTGCTCTCTGTATCCGTGGGTGTGCAAGTACTGCAGCTATCCCGTCGGACATCCGAAAGTCTACGTTGGCAGGGAGTGCGTCTCGCTTACAGGCCCGACCAACACAGATATAGCCGCGGTAGAGGGCCTCGTAAAGTGTGTAGTATTACCACCTAGAAATCTTTACCACCCCGTGCTACCTGTACGTATGCGCGGTAAATTGATGTTTCCGTTGTGTCGGACGTGTTGCGAGGATGCCCTGCAAATCGACTGTCCGCACGACGACGACGAGACCCTGCGTCGGTTCACCGGTACGTGGGTGTCGGACGAGCTGAAAAAGGCTGTGTCTGTAGGCTATAAGATTATCGATGTGCTGGAAATTTGGCAGTACGAGGTTACCGCGTACGATCCGTGCACCAGACGGGGTGGTCTTTTCGCGTCTTACATAGATACGTTCCTGAAAATCAAACAGGAGGCCAGTGGGTGGCCTAGCGAGTGTGTCGATGAGGTAACGCGACAGCGATATCTCGACGAGTACGAGCGCGCCGAGGGTATCCGATTACAACCGGAGCAGATAGCGAAGAATGCCGGTCTTCGCTCAGTCTCAAAACTGTGTTTGAATTCTTTCTGGGGTAAATTCGGTCAACGCGAGAATTTACCTCGTACCGAGGTGGTGAAGAGCCGTCAACGGTTATTGGAACTTTTGACATGCCCGGAAAGCGAATTGTACGATATATTACCGGTGACGGAAGACGTGCTCTACGCTCGTTGGGGCTCGACAGAGGAGAGCATTGTCCCCTCACCGATAGCCAACGTTGTGTTGGCCGCGTATACTACCGCTCAAGCGCGCCTGAAGCTGTACAGCTATCTCGAGAAGCTGCAGCGCCGGGTATTGTATTACGACACGGACTCCGTCATCTACGTGCGAAACAAAGAGAACCGAGGCGAATACGAGCCACCGACCGGTAACTTTTTGGGCGATTTGACGGATGAACTGGCCGAATACGGTACCGGAAGTTATATAAAAGCTTTTGTTTCCGGAGGTCCGAAATTTTATGCGTTTTTGGTTCATCGGCCGAACGCCGAGGACGTGGAAGTGTGCAAGGTAAAAGGCGTGACTCTGAATTATCAAACCCGCATGAGAATAAATTTCAATTCCGTACGAAGCATGGTAGTCGAGGCGGCCGATCCTATCCGCGTAGAGCGACGCGCCATACAACGGACCCCGCTGCATCAGGTGGTCACCCGTACCGTGAACAAGATCTGTAGACCTGTACAGGCAAAGAGGCGTTTGTGCCGTGACGGCTACGACACGCTTCCCTTCGGTTTCAAAGGTTCGGTCTGATCACACACGATAATGTTACAGCATATGGTGTGTGACGACGACGACGACGACGACGACGACGACGACGACGACGACGACGACGACGACGACGACGACGACGACGACGATCATTCTCAGCCGAGCTATCTCTTCCTCACTCCTCGCTCTTCGTAAATCGCCACACACACACACACACACACACACACATACTGGTGGGAAGCGGTGACGAATCATCATCAGAGTAGGTCAGTAGATGTTTCTTTAATAGTGTTACGTTAGTGAGCGTCAAGAAATGTGAGACCGCGGGGCGTGCGGGGTGAAGCTGATATCCCGCACGCTGCCGGGGTGCAACCGCTCGTAAGCTGATACCGGTTGCACTTGCGCCGCTGCCGACCTGTACAAGCTGCTCCTGGTCGGCGACCCGCGTATCAGCTGATGACGCGGACCGTTTCCGCGCGCGCGCGCGTTCCGGCAGCTTATCTCAAACGCGCGCGCCCCCGCGGGCCCCCCCACCGCCGCGGTAATGATATTGTGACAGGGATGTGAACTGAAAACCGTGTACATTGAAACAAATGTATATGCATATATTGAATCGCAGATCAAACAGCAGCCTAAGTCGAGAGGATGGACACACGGTGGAAGCACCCGTTTTCGGCGATCGTCGCCGGCCCGTCCGGCTGCGGGAAGTCAAACTTTGTCACCAATTTTCTGCGTCACGCGAAGGACATGTGCGACACGAAATTCGAGCGCGTCGTCTGGCATTACGCGGAGTGGCAGCCGTTGTACAGCGAGTCGTCAGCAGGAGGTATCGAGTACCGCGAAGGCTTGCCGCAACCGTCCGACTACGACGCCGACACGAGGCCCAAATTACTCGTCATAGATGATCTGATGCGCGAGTCCTCCAACGGCGTGGTCATCGATCTCTTCACCAAGGGATGTCATCACAAAAACATGAGCGTGTTTCTGATCACGCAAAATCTGTTTCACCAGGGACGCGGTCAACGCGACATTTCGCTAAACGCGAATTACATAGTATTCTTTAAGAACCCGCGCGATCGCGGTCAGATACAACACCTGGCTCGTCAGGTCTATCCGGAAGATCCGCGATTCCTGCAGGAGGCGTATCACGACGCCACCGGACGCCCGCACGGTTACCTTCTACTGGATCTGAAACAATCGACGCCGGAAAATTGCCGGTTCCGCACCGACATATTTCCCACGGACCGGCACAGTTACGTATACGTGCCGCGGAAGGATATAAAGGGTGCCGGGTCACACGGTGCGGCAGTCTTTCATCTGTGATGACGTCGGGAGCAGCACGAGTCACGAAGAGAGGGAGGGGCGCAGCAGGCAGGTTCAAGTCTTCCAACGCCGCAGCCTTGCACGCTATCTGTAAATTGGACGCACCGCAGAGACTGGCGCTGTTACGCACGGCCGACGTCTCCCTTGTTAGAAGTATATGCGAGTGCGCCTTGAACACGCTGCGAGGTAACGTGAAGCTGAGTCCGGAGCAGAAAAAACGTTTGGGCAAACATCGACGAGTCTTGCGTCGTCTGGCGTGTAACAACGGTAGCTGGCAAAGCAAGAAACGTTTGCTGGTTCAAAGAGGTGGATTTCTTCCTCTTCTACTGGCACCGATCATAGGCAGTCTGGTATCCAGCCTGTTCAACAGACAAGGTTGACAGTTTCATCCAAACGATGGAGCGTGCGAGGAAAATGGTCCTGATACCGCAGGAGACGATCGAACGTCTTCAGCAGACGAGAAAACCGAGCGAATCACCCGGCTCGGATCCCGTGAGTGGTTTGGACCGCGAGATGGACGCTATTCTGAATACGAGGGGAAAAAGCGATCGTGAAAAATGGAAGCTGTACAGACAGGCGTTGCGCCGTTACCTGTTCTTTGCCCGAGAGTCGCGAAAACCCTTGCGATTCGATATTCGTGGTGTCGGTGGTACGACGGGTGGCAATAGTGCGGCGAATGTCGGTGAAAACGACGATGACGGTGATAATGATGACGACATCGTTCTTGAATTGGAGGAGGAGGGGCAGGAGGCAGCGAAAACGACGAGACAACCCGAAGGAATCGGCGGTGTAGCTATAGCGGACATAGCCGCCAGCGTGCCGTCCAAATATCGTAGAAAAGCGGAATTGTTACTGAACTACTTGTTCAGCAGGGCTGGGCAGGAACTCTCGTGGGACGGAAAGGGGACAATATCTATCAAGGGTGCGCCGATACCCGGGACAAATATAATCGATTTGATAAACGACGTTGTACGAGAGAGAAAATCCATGCAAGCTGTGGGCAGGCAGCAGTTCGCGCGTTTTCTTCACGCCGTAAACACGCCGCAAGAGTTCATCGGTAACCCCGTTTTTTATAAACCTACCCGCAACGATTCGTCACGATCCGTGGTGAGCGGACCGTCCCGACCGGCACGAGGTAGTTCTAGATCACGTCCGAATAAAAACACCGACGAGGAAGCCAACAACGCCGACGTAGATACCTGCGGAACAAACGAGGCAGACGACGACGACGACGACGACGACGAGGATGTGATATTTATTACACCTACGAGGAAGAAGAGACCGCGCGCCGGACAAACAGGTAACGGACGCTGGTGCAGAATGAAATTGAGATGAAGACGCTCGAACGGCTGTACTACACGCCGTCTTACCCGGTCAGCTACGCCGGGGCTCGGAGACTGACGCAGGCTGTGCGGGGTGAAAAGGATACACCGCGCGCTACCGTGATAGACTGGTTGGCGGCTCAGGACGCGTACACGTTGCACAAGTATATACGACGTAAATTTCCACGAGCCAGGTACAACGTGCAGAATATAGACGACTTGTGGGAGGCAGATCTGGTGGATCTGAGATCCATCAAGGATTACAACGACGGCTACGGTTATCTGCTGGTAGTGATAGATGTCTTGAGCAAGTTCGTTTGGGTCGAACCGTTAGCCGACAAAACAGCGGCTACCGT
The DNA here is from genome assembly GCA_949628255.1 of Macrophya alboannulata. Lineage (NCBI taxonomy): Eukaryota > Metazoa > Arthropoda > Insecta > Hymenoptera > Tenthredinidae > Macrophya > Macrophya alboannulata. The sequence continues at coordinate 10,350,334 of OX451209.1, forward strand.
CGCCGGGGCGTTCAAGCGCGTGCTGTCCGCGAACAAGCGATACCCGATCTGTTTACAGACGGACAAAGGCAAGGAGTTCATGGGAGCCCCGTTCCAGAAGTTACTTGAGACCAAAGGTATACGTTACAGAGTCACGCGTAACCCCGACATCAAGGCCGCTGTGGTCGAGCGTTTCAATCGCACCCTCAAGGAGAGAATGTGGCGCTACTTTACACACAAAAATACTCATCGTTACGCGGATATACTGCCCCAGCTGGTACTCGCCTACAACAACGCCACACACTCGACGATCAGAATGGCACCGTCGACGGTGACGCTGCAGAATGCCGCTGCCGCGCGAGCCAACATGGAAAAGGCTCGCGGCGGGGTGCGGGGATCATCGAGGTCTCCACGGTTCCTCGTCGGGCAACGCGTGCGTATCAGTAAGGCTAAGGGAGCTTTCAAGAAAGGTTACGAGGCCAACTGGACCGAGGAAGTGTTTAAAATTCGACGCGTACTGCCACGTTCACCCGTTGTCTACGAACTGGAGGACTTAGACGGCGAAGAAATTGACGGCCTTTTTTACGAAGCGGAGCTACAACGCGTGATGAAGGATGACGTTTTTGTGATAGATAAAATCATACGTACTCGCGGAAAGGGGCGCAGTAAGAAACTGTTCGTCAGTTGGCGCGGGTATCCCGAAAAATTCAACTCTTGGATATCCGCGAGCAGTGTACGCAAACAGTCATGAGGGATCAGTTTTACATCACGCTACCTAGCAATAGTTCGATGAATTTTTTTTGCGCCAACACCACCGCTCGGTACAGCACGCAGCTACCGCGCCAGATAGAGCTCAACGGTGAATGGGAAGTTGCTCTGGTGGAGGTGCAGTACCCTTTAACGTTTCAAACTATCAACGAACCCTACAACGTTGTGAGATTTCACGTGCATCGTTCGGCTACGTCGCCTGATAATTTCAACGATATTCCGACCCTGGGTGGAAAACAACGGCTCGTCGAGGGAGAATATACCATCAAACCGGGCGTTTACACGGATATTTGGCAAATCATCGCTGCATTGAACGCCATCGCTGTGATCAACGAGCATTTGGAGTTTGGCCGCGCGGACAGTATCGACGATCGTCTGGTGATCACCAGGAAATGTGACTGCAAGGATGGGCACTATCTGTCCTTTTCACCGATAGTGTACCGACAGCTCGGTTTGCCAAAAATGACGAGCAACATACGTAAAACGTTGGTGGGCAGGCATCCGGTGAAGCTAGCTAGCGGTATACCCTCCCAGATGTTCATCTACAGCGATCTTGTGGAGCCACGAATCGTGGGTGATGTCTACGCGCCTTTGCTTCGGATAGTACAGACGGTGGTCAAAAATATTCACAACGGTGGTGGTGGTTCGGAGTGTAAATCCCTGTCTCCGCCTCATTATCTACCCTTGCTACTCACAAATTTCCGTACAATAGAAATCGATATAAGGGACTCTCTGGGTAGACCGATGCCATTCACGCACGGGACATTGACGGTTACGCTGCATTTCAAGAGGATACAGTGAGAGGGAGAGAGAGAGATGGCACACTATCAGGCGCATTACGACAACCAGGTGGGTGGCGGCGGTATAGACCGCGTCTACGTCGGTAACCCACACCAACGCGGTCACGGAATCGGAAGCTTCTTGGGAGGATTGTTTCGCAGTGTTCTCCCGCTTCTGAAGAGCGGAGCGCGTGTGGTCGGTAAAGAGGCTCTACGTGCCGGCGTTCACGTCATCGAAGATATGGAGAACAACAACACACCGTTCAAGCAGGCTCTGAGAACACGAGTCGCGGAATCCGGGCGTAATCTGAAGAGGAAAGCTACCGATAAATTGGGAGCTCTGATGAGAGGGAACGGATATAAAACGGCGCGCGGTAGGTCGGGACGACAGTTGTTGGTGGGGCGTGGAGCGGGGTCGGTCAAGAAACGCATGTCGAGAAAAAGAAAAGCTGCTACTAAACGCAAGTCAAAAAAACGTGTATCTGTGAAACGACGCGCAACAAAGAAAAGCTGTTGCGGTAAACGAACGGTTGCGGACATATTTGGATCTCGTTAAACACACCGCCGTACACGTATAATCAACGATGGCGTACCTACACGCACACTCTTGCGAGTGCCTGAAATCTGAGCTGGATTTGTTCTCTCTACCACCGACACAAACCACGATTGAGAGCGGCCAGTGGGTACACTACAAACCTGTGTCATCGCTCACGGACGACTCACCGATAGAGTTCATGGTGCCTGGTCTCAGTGACGAGTATCTGGATCTATCTCACACAATGCTCAGTCTACGTGTGAGCCTGCGACCGCTTACGAACGTGACGGCGACGACAACGAAGACTCCTGTAGCGCCTGTAAACAATCTGCTGCACTCCTTATTCAGCCAGGCCGATGTATTCTTCAATCAGAAACTTGTGTCGCCGGCTAATAATGCATACGCGTACAGGGCGTACATCGAGTCGTTGCTTAATTACAATTCGGCAGCCAAAAAGTCGCATCTCTCGACCACCCTCTGGTACGGGGACACCGCCGGAAAAATGGACGAGCTTGGCCCCGCAAATAAAGGTTTTGCACAGCGTGAAAAATTTCTGACTTCGGGAGGCAGCGTGGATTTGATCGGACATCTTCACTGCGACGTGTTCAATCAGGAGAAATTCCTACTAAACGGTGTCGAGTTACGTCTACGTCTCGTAAGATCGCGGGATGCCTTCTGTCTCATGGAGAGTGCCAACACACATGGGATACACATACTAGAGGCCTCGTTACTCATACGCCGAGTCACAATCAACCCGGGTATATTGCTCGCACACGCCAGAGCTCTGGGCAAAGGTACCGCAAAGTATCCGCTTACAAGAGTAGAGGTAAAAACAATGACGATTCACGGCGGTGTGCAAGGTGAGACGTTGGATAACGTGTTTCTCGGACAGCTGCCGAAACGTATGATCGTAGGATTCGTCGATAACAGAGCCTTCAACGGTGACAAAGCCTACAACCCGTTCAACTTTCAACATTTCAATATAAATTTCCTTTCCTTGTACGTGGACGGGGCGCAAGTACCTTCGAAACCCCTGCAGCCCGACTTCACCAAGGGCAAGCTCTACGTAGATGCCTACCACACTCTGTTCTCAGGAACAGGGATTCACTTTCTGAACGAGGGAAATGGTATCAGCCGCGAAGACTACCCTAACGGGTACTGTCTCACAGCCTTTGACCTGACACCGGATTTATCGGCAAACAGCAACACGCACTGGAATCTGGTCAGACACGGTAGCGTCAGAATCGAAGTGCGGTTCGACGTTGCTCTTCCGAAAACGATAAATTGCATCGTATATGCGGAGTTTGACAACATCTTGGAAATTGATTCGACTCGTCAGGTTATAGTGGACTTTGGCGGGTGACTTTGACGTGACCAAAGAGAATAATAATAGAAGATTAAACAAAACTAGAATACGCTGAATCTGACGCTGCAGAATCGAAGATTGTATGGAGAGATGGCGGGGGTGATGGTCGGTGGCGCGACTCTGAGTCTTCATCAGTCGAACGCCTACTGCATTAACGCAAAGATGGATTACGTGATTGATATACAGGGGTTTCGCGATGCATCGAACCATTTCATCATCAAGGAGGCTACCGTACTGGCATTGCATCGTGAGCACGTAGGACACTGGATTGCTGCACCACACGGCTCGTTTACGGATCTTCCGGCAGACGTTCGCGCTGTGAACAATCATCTGTCGCGGAATCATCACGGTATCGAGTGGTTCGACGGTGACGTTCAGTGTAGACAAATTCACGGGAAGCTACGCGATGTTGCGCGTTCGGCTCGTGTGATCTACACCCGTGGTGCGGAAAAGGCCGCGTTACTCCAGAACGTCACGGCTCGTCAGATTACGAATCTCGAGGATGCCGAGTGTCCCGCGTTCAAGAAGCTACCACCGTCTGACGCATGCTGTATGTACCACGCTCTGCACAGAGGAGAAGGAACGTTCGTGTGCTCACTGAATCGTGCAACACTTTTGAAAAACTGGTTACTCGCGAGGTCTGTGGACGAGGTGGATTGCCGAATAACGACGGTTCGAAACAGCGGTGTCGACGACGACGACCACGCACCAGAGGAGAACGATGAACAGTTTAGAGCTACGGAGGGTTTTGAATTTAATTCCTGCGAGGACGTGTGGAGTATACGCGGCTGATAGAATTCCGTTGCGGTGGTCCCACCCCGCTGCCATTATCGCCAACACCGATGACCACACACAGCCAGGAAGCCACTGGGTCGCATTCTACACCGATGCCTCAGGACACGGAGTTTACTTCGACAGTTACGGAATTACGCCTTTTGTCCCACAGCATGTGCGTCGTCTGCGAAGAAACTGTCCCCGCTACCGGTGTAACACGCGTCAGCTTCAGAGTGCCTTTTCGGACGTGTGCGGTCAGTTTTGTGTTATGTTTCTGTATTATATGCACTTTGGTTACTCTATCGATCAATTTGCCGCAATTTTTTCGGACGATTATGTGAAAAATGATTTCATGGCTGCATCGTTCTACAATTGTCTAGTAAGAAAGATGAATTTTTGCGACCGAGTTGACGCCTCTTCCTGTCTTGCGTGTGTCCAAAAGTGTGTTAAAAGACGTTATTGATTTACAATGTATAAATGAAATAAATAAGAATTAATAAATAAATTTTGTAACATATACGAGTCATCTCGACTTTATTCGTACAAACCCTGCCAGACACTTTTACATTTTCAGCTAGTATAAGTACCTGTATAATTAGAGAGAGAGAGAGAGAGAGAGAGAGAGAGACATTTATTAGGCGCTCTGGGATGGTATCCCCTCAAGCGCAGTAACATAGTAAAGATACAATGAGAAAAATAATTATAAATGAACAGAGGTATCAGTCAGTATTACAAAATTAGCTGAGTATAAAATAAACAATGATGATTAAACAAAAATATAGTAAAGTAAAGCAGATAACAAATAAAATGATTCAGAGGCTAGATAGTTACGAAATTAAGAAGCAACATGTGCATACAAAAAGTTGCGGCTGCAGCCGACTTGAAGCAAGTACCTCCATTTGGTGAAAGGCATGAGGGAAACTGCAGAAAACCTACGCCAGGTACGCAGTGCACACAGAACAGTAAAAGCATATGTAAAATGTAAGAATAAATCAAGGTGGAAGAGTAAAAGAGAGCAGATGATCAAATAGCGCCCTCTTGAAGATGCCAGCACTGGAAGAAGTGCGGATTTCCAGCGGAAGACTGTTCCAGAAACGGGGAGCCGCAGACATGAAGGAGTTCATGAGTAATTCGGTCCTGCATGGTGGCACATGGAGTAGATCGAGAGGGGCTCTCGTAGTGCGATTTGATACAGGTCTTCGATCCAGAAAGACGGACAGGTGAGATGGTATACCGGTCTGAATTACATTGAACACCAGACATCCAAGAAAGTATTGTCGTCTAGCTTCAACCTTGAGCCATTTAAGTTTACTATAGTATGGCGAAATGTGAGCATCTTTCCTGATGTCGAATATAAATCGTACGCAGGAGTTCAGCGCTCTCTGAAGCTGCAGGTTAAGTCCGTCGGTAAGATCCAGATATATCGTACAGCAGTAGTCGATGTGCGGGAAGATCATGGAGGAAATGAGACGTTCCCGCAAGGCACAGGGGAGCAGACTTCGGCAGAGTTTTAGCTGGTACAGTGTTGCGTTAATCTTCTTGGTGACATTCGCCACATGGGCACTCCAGGACAGAGTGTTGGAGATAGTAACTCCGAGATGTCGCACTAGATCGGAGTAAGGCACAGCATCAGCACCAACCACAATGGTAGGTAGGAAGGAGAAGTCGATGGCCTTGATGTAACGACGGGTGCCCAGTACCATCGCCTTGGTTTTCGCACCGTTCAGTAGCAATCCATTCCGTGTGGCCCAGTCGGAGATGCGAACCACATCCTCGTTGACCTTAGCGATGCCCTCGGCGAGCTCATGAGGGTAGCAGTGATGATAGATCACCAAGTCATCCGCGTAAAGAGAGAGAGAGAGAGAGAGAGAGAACAACTTTATAATTTCAGATACCGTATGAAACATCTCGGATGACATCCGACGCCTGCAGGAGCGATAGCAACGAGTCGACGCCTCTTCCTGTCTATCGTATGTGTGTGTTAATAGACGTTATTGATTTACAATATATGAATAAAATAAATAAGAATTAATATGTCGTCTCTACTTTATTCGTACAACCCCTGCCAGACACTTTTACATTTGCAGCTAGTATAAGTACCTATATAATTGGAGAGAGCAGTTTTATAATTTCGGATACCATATGAAACATCTCGAGTGACATCCGATGCCTGCAGGAGCGAGGGAGAGAAAGATAGCTGCGGTTTAATTATATACATATGTTTAGTTGAGAATTTCACAGGTTAGACTACGAGAGAGAGAGAGATAGCAGCTTTATAAGAAACAGTCTACCGGCGACTGCAGGAGCAAGAGAGAGAGAGAGAGCGTAGTTTGTTTTTTCGAAAAAGGTCGCCATCTTGGATTTTTGAAAAAAAGGCAGCCGCCATCTTGGTTTTCGAAAACAGGGAGAGCGAGCGTAGTTTTGTTTTTTCGAAAAAAGGCTGCCATCTTGGATTTTTGAAAAAAGCAGCCGCCATCTTGGTTTTCGAAAACAGGAGGGGCGCCATCTTGAATCCAAGTGAGCAACTGACCTGTTACGTCATATGTTTGGACTAGAGCAGACTAGATGAGACCTACTGTCACCCCCACCTCCCCCATGATGACTCATTTGTTATGTCTCGCCATGGCTGTCATCTACTACTCCCGGCTCCGGAGCGTCATTTTTCTTTTTCTTCGCAGGTGGTCTCAGCGGCGGGAAAGTCCTGTCGGTGAACAACGCTTCAGACGGGGAAGCATCAGAGAGGGTTCTCAGTCGAACGTACGGGTTTCTGTCCTGTAGGAGCGGTGCCTCACGTGGAGGCGGCTCCTCAACATCCACGACATCCATATAGTCCTCCTCGGCACTAGTACCGGTATCCTTTTCGTCGTCTCTTCTTCTTATTTTTGCTCTAGTGTTAGGTTTTTTTAGTTGTTTTTGTTTTTCGTTTTCCATAATATTCCCACGAGAATGGTCGGAAAGAGGTCCACCTGGGCAGAGCCGCCATACTCAGGTAAGCCTAGATACTCTGGGGGGTCGGCTGGTACCCCAGAGGGATCGTTCGCGACTGCACAGTTTTGAGTCCCTGCAGCCATGCAGGCCTCGGCACGATGCCTTACACCTTACCTTAGGACTTGGTCTGATTTTAGTCTGGATCCTCACCCCGAGCCAGTCCGGCATGGTTGGACCTGGCAGGAGCCTGAGCTCCAGCCGGCAGAGCCCCAGGGATCATCGGAACACGCAAGCCCCTCCGCCCCGACAAGGCAACAGACCGAGGAGGGGAGTAGATAGGGACATTATTATTATTTGTTTCTCTTTATGGTATGGCCTGCGAGCTTAGCTCATTACCATCTCAATCAAATACGGTCCATAAAACAATACTTTACCATTTTCACAGTCTGGTGAGACAGCCCTGCCTTCAGGGTGGTGGAATTGAGATACGCTCAATTAGCGCGCCCGAAGGCTACCAGTTACTTACTGGTCGAAGCGAGGCCTACCTAAACCTCTACCAGCATATGGCACTGTTGGTAGCCGAGCTGTTTTTCAACGCAGCTCCCCCGCCGAGACCGAAGTCTCTTCCCCGCAGCTAGGGGTAGTTCACAAACCACTGCCCCCTCGAGTCCAACGCCTGATGCGAAACTCTCACTCCGGGGAGTGTTGGCTGATGTTCCGCCCCGAGGTACTGTTGTTCGTAAGATTCCTCTTACGTCCTTTGAACAGTCACGGTCCGGCATTGGTTTCCCTACATGCCTCCCAGTGAGTAAAGCAGACTGGTTGCTACTTGCTAGCTACTAGTCGGGCCGCAATCCGAAAGGTAACGCCATTCGGTGCACCTTCGCATACTAGAGTCATTGCCAGAGCCACGTTAGTTGTCCAACGGTGGAGCAGAGCTCGAAGGTAAAAAGGCTAGGAGCTCCGCCGCCACCGCGTCCGTCACAGCCCCACCAACGAGAAGGAGTGGTTGGACTTTTTAGGGGTGCGTTCCACTAGTTTCAGCTTTGAGCGCGCCACAAAGCTTACTCCTAGCGGACTATTTGCCGGCTCCGTCTGAGGGTTCGCAGCGGCCCGTGACCCCTTACCGTTTCCTGGCTTACAGAAGGCTGGCCTGCCCACCCACGAAGATGGTCACTGCTTGCAGCCAACTTCAGGACCGTGGCTCACAACGTTGGGACCACGCTTATGCCGGTCACCTGACCAAGGGCAGCCGGCAGGTCGGCGCGGTACTCCTGCCATTCCACTCTCTCTTGAATTTCTTCACGTTGACATTCAGAGCACTGGGCAGAAATCACATTGCGTCAACACCCGCTAGGGCCATCGCAATGCTTTGTTTTAATTAGACAGTCGGATTCCCCCAGTCCGTGCCAGTTCTGAGCTGACCGTTGAATGGCGGCCGAAGAGGACGACCGCGACGGCGAACCGTCACGGAAGCCTCGCAGCAAGGAAGATCCGCGGGAGGCCAAGGCACGGGACCGAGCTCGGATCCGGCCGAAACCATCACCTCGCCCAGGCCCGGCACGTCAGCCAAACCCGCTTCCCGACCAAGCCCGACACGCCCCGATCCTCAGAGCCAATCCTTATTCCGAAGTTACGGATCCAATTTGCCGACTTCCCTTACCTACATTAGTCTATCGACTAGAGGCTCTTCACCTTGGAGACCTGCTGCGGATATGGGTACGAACCGGCGCGACACCTCCACGTGGCCCTCTCCTGGATTTTCAAGGTCCGAGGGGAAGATCCGGACACCGCCGCAACTGCGGTGCTCTTCGCGTTCCAAACCCTATCTCCCTGCTAGAGGATTCCAGGGAACTCGAACGCTTATACAGAAAAGAAAACTCTTTCCGGATCTCCCGACGGCGTCTCCAGGTCTTTTTGGGTTACCCCGACGAACTCTCTTGCGAGGGCCCGACTTGTAAACGGTTCCGCTGCCGGGTTCCGGAATAGGAACCGGATTCCCTTTCGCCCGACGGGTGTGTCACTTT
>OX451209.1:10369489-10371989 GCA_949628255.1 Macrophya alboannulata
GGCGAACAGTACGTAATAATTGGAATCGCGACCGCTTTGTATATAAGCTGTCTCGTGTAAGTGTTAATGCCCCATTCTTTTCTCGCCAGCCGATTTATTTGCATGATATATGCTGTTATTTTTCCCCTTAGGTTACGTACGTGCGGGAGGAACGTCAGCTTTGGGTCCAAAGTGATTCCAAGGTATTTACACTCATTTGTGTATTTCACGTTGCTTTGTCCAACCTTTAGTATGGGGTTTCGTGTGCTCATCAGGTTCGTTGTGAACATCATAGCCATTGATTTGGAGTGAGCTATTTTTAATTTATGGTTCGAGCACCATGTCTCCAGGTAGTTGATACCAGCTGCTCCCAGCTGCTCCATCTTTGCGCGTGAATCTGCCTTAATGATAAAAACTAGATCATCCGCGTAGGCAATAGCTTCAAAATCGTCTCCGTTGAATTCGGATTGTAATTGGTTCAGCAGCGTGTCCATACACCACACCCATGCAACCGGGCCCATAACTGAGCCCTGCGGGCATCCTCTTTCCATGTAACGTTCAATTTTTTCAAATTTCGAGCATATCGTGACCTTTCTTTCAGAAAAATAACTCCTCATAATCGCGAGGAGGTGACTGCTACAGCCAGCATCGGTCAGTCTAGATAGGATGGGTATCCAGCCGAGATTATCAAAAGCTCCTTCGATATCCAGGAAGAGCGCCATCACGTGCTTTTTCTTAGAGGTTTGTATTGAATTCGTCAAGTGCAGCACTGCGTCTTCTGTTGATTTGCCCTTTTTGAAGCCATACTGGTTGTCTGAGTCGAGGCCACCTTCTTTGTAATAGGCTTGGATACGTGCTATAATTATATTTTCAAATACCTTGGCCATAGATTGAATCAGGGATATTGGTCTATATGCGTTTAATTTGGATCTGTCCCGCGTTAAATCTTTCAGTACAATCAAAAGTTTGGCTTCTTTCCAACACCTTGGAAAAGTTCTGTTTCGCCAGCAGTTATTGAGCAAGTTGGACATGGCTTTCTTGGCGTTGAGGCAACTGCTCCATACTGCTTTTATGATTTCAGAACTGATGCCATCCAGGCCAGGGGCCGTGCCCGTTTTCAATCTCTTTATGGCTGCATCAATTTCCTCTCCACTAATGTCCGGCTCGAGATTTGAGCAGACATAGCGAGCAAGGGATTTTTTCATATCTGTTTGGGCGCCAGTATTAGGAACGTTGTCAATCGGAACACATTTTTTCAGCAGCTCTTGGACAGAATCTTCCCAGTTTACAGTGACTCGCCCGTTTGGACAAACGAGCGAACACATATGGGGTACGTCTTTCATCTTCTCTCTAGCTATTTTGTAGGGCAGACCCCATGGGTCCTTGTTTGCTTCAACCCGGACAAAGTTTTGCCAGGAATCATTCTTTGCTTGTCTAATGGAGCTAACGTAGGTATTTCTTGCATTTTTAAATGATTGTTTATTGTTATCGACCGTAGCCAGCTCCATGCGTTTTGCTCTGCGCAGTTGCTTGTTTGCATTGTTCATTAATTTTCTTTTCTTTTTCAGATCATTGGACCACCAGGGGACGGTACGAAGCCTTGGACGCCGAACAGGTATGGACTGCTTACATACTTCGTCTACTATATTGTTAAATTTCTTTACCGCCAAGTCTGGGTTTATCCGGATAATTTGGTTGGTTGTTTTTTCATCGAATTTGTCATCGCACAGGGTTTTGAAAAGCTTCCAGTCAGCTCTTTTAATGTTATAACCCGCAGCACTACCACCAGTCTCAATAGCGCAGCTGGCGTCGTCAATCTCCAGCGTGATCAGATTATGATCGCTAACTATCCCGTTATGAACGTTCCAGTTATGAGTTCTTCTTAGTAGCCCAGCAGTGCAGAGCGTGACGTCGATATTGCTTTCAGCGTCCGCCGTTTCAAACGTAGAGATGTCGCATGGCTCGTTCAGGACGTAGACGTGGTTTGCTGTTATAAATTCTTCTAGCGCCTCACCTCGCGTATCCGTCACGGTGGAAAACCAGGACTGTGATTTGGCATTTGCGTCCATTGTGATGAGGATCTTGTCTGAGTGTAGTTTTGTAATTATGGATTCAACCTGCTGCAAAATTGGGCCGATTTCCAGTGAATGCTGACAGTACACATTTATAATGTACAGCGACTGTGTGGACGACTTAATCTGAATGCACATGACGTGCTCCGTCTCGTCGACTATGTTATGGAACACCTCAACCGTGTCTCTTCGGATGACAGCAGCCACCCAAGAGGTCAGGCCAGCTGGTTGCACGATTCTCATTTTTTCCCCCGTGTAGCCAGTAACTTTACCTTTTCTGGTGTACGGTTCTTGTATAAGGAGAACATCTAAGTTCGCCTCGTTGAAATAAATCTCCAAATCTGCTGACGCAGCATAAGCCCTCTGTGCGTTGATTTGTCCGATTTTTAACCCCATTCTATTTTGTTTTTGTAGATTTGGGCCTGTCTGGTATATTCTGGGCAATCCCT
>OX451209.1:10491989-10493431 GCA_949628255.1 Macrophya alboannulata
TTCAAAGTCCCGCACGCTTGCCAATGCGCGTGGTTCGTCTTGCGACGAGGTATTGGAGTTTCTTTTTCAAAGTTTCAGAATTTATTCGAAACTTTTCCCAAGAACCCGAGGAGTCCTTGGGACAGTGCCAATGCGAGCGCATTGCGTCGCGGAGTCTCTCCCGACCGTGTGCACCGTTCGACGGTCCGAACGGTAAGGCTCCCTACAGTACGGGTGGGCTCCGCTCTGACGTCGGTCCCGACCGGTTTTTAACACGGTCTCTTATGGCGCAAAACGTGCACGGAGACCCTCCGAATCGGACCTGGTCTCCGTGAAAGTTCAAAGTCCCGCACGCTTGCCAATGCGCGTGGTTCGTCTTGCGACGAGGTATTGGAGTTTCTTTTTCAAAGTTTCAGAATTTATTCGAAACTTTTCCCAAGAACCCGAGGAGTCCTTGGGACAGTGCCAATGCGAGCGCATTGCGTCGCGGAGTCTCTCCCGACCGTGTGCACCGTTCGACGGTCCGAACGGTAAGGCTCCCTACAGTACGGGTGGGCTCCGCTCTGACGTCGGTCCCGACCGGTTTTTAACACGGTCTCTTATGGCGCAAAACGTGCACGGAGACCCTCCGAATCGGACCTGGTCTCCGTGAAAGTTCAAAGTCCCGCACGCTTGCCAATGCGCGTGGTTCGTCTTGCGACGAGGTATTGGAGTTTCTTTTTCAAAGTTTCAGAATTTATTCGAAACTTTTCCCAAGAACCCGAGGAGTCTTTGGGACAGTGCCAATGCGAGCGCATTGCGTCGCGGAGTCTCTCCCGACCGTGTGCACCGTTCGACGGTCCGAACGGTACGGCTCCCTACAGTACGGGTGGGCTCCGCTCTGACGTCGGTACCGACCGGTATTTAACACGGTCTCTTATGGGGAAGAACGTGAACGGAGACCCTCTGAATTTGACTATGTCTCTTCGACTAAGTCCCACGACGCGCATACGCGAACCGAAGAGACCGAAGAAAATTATTCCAAGTCCCACGACGCGCATACGCGGACCGAAGAGACCGAAGAAAATTATTCAAAGTCCCCCGACGCGCATACGCGGACCGAAGAGACCGAAGAAAATTATTCAAAGTCCCCCGACGCGCATACGCGGACCGAAGAGACCGAAGAAAATTATTCAAAGTCCCCCGACGCGCATACGCGGACCGAAGAGACCGAAGAAAATTATTCCAAGTCCCACGACGCGCATACGCGGACCGAAGAGACCGAAGAAAATTATTCAAAGTCCCCCGACGCGCATACGCGGACCGAAGAGACCGAAGAAAATTATTCAAAGTCCCCCGACGCGCATACGCGGACCGAAGAGACCGAAGAAAATTATTCAAAGTCCCCCGACGCGCATACGCGGACCGAAGAGACCGAAGAAAATTATTCCAAGTCCCACGACGCGCATACGCGGACCGAAGAG
>OX451209.1:10506131-10508631 GCA_949628255.1 Macrophya alboannulata
AAAGAGCGTGCTGTTTATTGGACCATAGCCCGTGATAAAATATGTACAAATACGGTCCGGTTTGAACCATTGGTTTTGTTGCGTAAAGTCTGCATCTTTTATGAACTTGTGCGTATCCCGTCCATGGGCATCTTGCGTCCATCTCTGTTTCCATGCAGTGAGTGTTTCAGCTTTAATTTTGTCTTTTTCCGTTATGAGGGTCACATCGTCTCGTAAATCCATTTGCTGATATGTATAATTATTCCATGTAATACTCATATTCTTTTTCATCTTACTGTATAGTCCTCGCATAACCACCTCTAAATCCATTGGCAGGGAGCCATTAATCACTTGCATCGCCGCTGTCGAGGTTGTCTTGCAGGCCCTGGTGCATTGCAGCAGAAGGGCACGCTGTATTGTGATGAGGATTCTCTGGACGGATGTGATCATTGCTCTGTGGTACCACACGGGCGAACAGTACGTAATAATTGGAATCGCGACCGCTTTGTATATAAGCTGTCTCGTGTAAGTGTTAATGCCCCATTCTTTTCTCGCCAGCCGATTTATTTGCATGATATATGCTGTTGTTTTTCCCCTTAGGTTACGTACGTGCGGGAGGAACGTCAGCTTTGGGTCCAAAGTGATTCCAAGGTATTTACACTCATTTGTGTATTTCACGTTGCTTTGTCCAACCTTTAGTATGGGGTTTCGTGTGCTCATCAGGTTCGTTGTGAACATCATAGCCATTGATTTGGAGTGAGCTATTTTTAATTTATGGTTCGAGCACCATGTCTCCAGGTAGTTGATACCAGCTGCTCCCAGCTGCTCCATCTTTGCGCGTGAATCTGCCTTAATGATAAAAACTAGATCATCCGCGTAGGCAATAGCTTCAAAATCGTCTCCGTTGAATTCGGATTGTAATTGGTTCAGCAGCGTGTCCATACACCACACCCATGCAACCGGGCCCATAACTGAGCCCTGCGGGCATCCTCTTTCCATGTAACGTTCAATTTTTTCAAATTTCGAGCATATCGTGACCTTTCTTTCAGAAAAATAACTCCTCATAATCGCGAGGAGGTGACTGCTACAGCCAGCATCGGTCAGTCTAGATAGGATGGGTATCCAGCCGAGATTATCAAAAGCTCCTTCGATATCCAGGAAGAGCGCCATCACGTGCTTTTTCTTAGAGGTTTGTATTGAATTCGTCAAGTGCAGCACTGCGTCTTCTGTTGATTTGCCCTTTTTGAAGCCATACTGGTTGTCTGAGTCGAGGCCACCTTCTTTGTAATAGGCTTGGATACGTGCTATAATTATATTTTCAAATACCTTGGCCATAGATTGAATCAGGGATATTGGTCTATATGCGTTTAATTTGGATCTGTCCCGCGTTAAATCTTTCAGTACAATCAAAAGTTTGGCTTCTTTCCAACACCTTGGAAAAGTTCTGTTTCGCCAGCAGTTATTGAGCAAGTTGGACATGGCTTTCTTGGCGTTGAGGCAACTGCTCCATACTGCTTTTATGATTTCAGAACTGATGCCATCCAGGCCAGGGGCCGTGCCCGTTTTCAATCTCTTTATGGCTGCATCAATTTCCTCTCCACTAATGTCCGGCTCGAGATTTGAGCAGACATAGCGAGCAAGGGATTTTTTCATATCTGTTTGGGCGCCAGTATTAGGAACGTTGTCAATCGGAACACATTTTTTCAGCAGCTCTTGGACAGAATCTTCCCAGTTTACAGTGACTCGCCCGTTTGGACAAACGAGCGAACACATATGGGGTACGTCTTTCATCTTCTCTCTAGCTATTTTGTAGGGCAGACCCCATGGGTCCTTGTTTGCTTCAACCCGGACAAAGTTTTGCCAGGAATCATTCTTTGCTTGTCTAATGGAGCTAACGTAGGTATTTCTTGCATTTTTAAATGATTGTTTATTGTTATCGACCGTAGCCAGCTCCATGCGTTTTGCTCTGCGCAGTTGCTTGTTTGCATTGTTCATTAATTTTCTTTTCTTTTTCAGATCATTGGACCACCAGGGGACGGTACGAAGCCTTGGACGCCGAACAGGTATGGACTGCTTACATACTTCGTCTACTATATTGTTAAATTTCTTTACCGCCAAGTCTGGGTTTATCCGGATAATTTGGTTGGTTGTTTTTTCATCGAATTTGTCATCGCACAGGGTTTTGAAAAGCTTCCAGTCAGCTCTTTTAATGTTATAACCCGCAGCACTACCACCAGTCTCAATAGCGCAGCTGGCGTCGTCAATCTCCAGCGTGATCAGATTATGATCGCTAACTATCCCGTTATGAACGTTCCAGTTATGAGTTCTTCTTAGTAGCCCAGCAGTGCAGAGCGTGACGTCGATATTGCTTTCAGCGTCCGCCGTTTCAAACGTAGAGATGTCGCATGGCTCGTTCAGGACGTAGACGTGGTTTGCTGTTATAAATTCTTCTAGCGCCTCACCTCGCGTATCCGTCACGGTGGAAAACCAGGACTGTGATTTGGCATTTGCGTCCATTGTG
>OX451209.1:10533631-10536131 GCA_949628255.1 Macrophya alboannulata
AACTGATGCCATCCAGGCCAGGGGCCGTGCCCGTTTTCAATCTCTTTATGGCTGCATCAATTTCCTCTCCACTAATGTCCGGCTCGAGATTTGAGCAGACATAGCGAGCAAGGGATTTTTTCATATCTGTTTGGGCGCCAGTATTAGGAACGTTGTCAATCGGAACACATTTTTTCAGCAGCTCTTGGACAGAATCTTCCCAGTTTACAGTGACTCGCCCGTTTGGACAAACGAGCGAACACATATGGGGTACGTCTTTCATCTTCTCTCTAGCTATTTTGTAGGGCAGACCCCATGGGTCCTTGTTTGCTTCAACCCGGACAAAGTTTTGCCAGGAATCATTCTTTGCTTGTCTAATGGAGCTAACGTAGGTATTTCTTGCATTTTTAAATGATTGTTTATTGTTATCGACCGTAGCCAGCTCCATGCGTTTTGCTCTGCGCAGTTGCTTGTTTGCATTGTTCATTAATTTTCTTTTCTTTTTCAGATCATTGGACCACCAGGGGACGGTACGAAGCCTTGGACGCCGAACAGGTATGGACTGCTTACATACTTCGTCTACTATATTGTTAAATTTCTTTACCGCCAAGTCTGGGTTTATCCGGATAATTTGGTTGGTTGTTTTTTCATCGAATTTGTCATCGCACAGGGTTTTGAAAAGCTTCCAGTCAGCTCTTTTAATGTTATAACCCGCAGCACTACCACCAGTCTCAATAGCGCAGCTGGCGTCGTCAATCTCCAGCGTGATCAGATTATGATCGCTAACTATCCCGTTATGAACGTTCCAGTTATGAGTTCTTCTTAGTAGCCCAGCAGTGCAGAGCGTGACGTCGATATTGCTTTCAGCGTCCGCCGTTTCAAACGTAGAGATGTCGCATGGCTCGTTCAGGACGTAGACGTGGTTTGCTGTTATAAATTCTTCTAGCGCCTCACCTCGCGTATCCGTCACGGTGGAAAACCAGGACTGTGATTTGGCATTTGCGTCCATTGTGATGAGGATCTTGTCTGAGTGTAGTTTTGTAATTATGGATTCAACCTGCTGCAAAATTGGGCCGATTTCCAGTGAATGCTGACAGTACACATTTATAATGTACAGCGACTGTGTGGACGACTTAATCTGAATGCACATGACGTGCTCCGTCTCGTCGACTATGTTATGGAACACCTCAACCGTGTCTCTTCGGATGACAGCAGCCACCCAAGAGGTCAGGCCAGCTGGTTGCACGATTCTCATTTTTTCCCCCGTGTAGCCAGTAACTTTACCTTTTCTGGTGTACGGTTCTTGTATAAGGAGAACATCTAAGTTCGCCTCGTTGAAATAAATCTCCAAATCTGCTGACGCAGCATAAGCCCTCTGTGCGTTGATTTGTCCGATTTTTAACCCCATTCTATTTTGTTTTTGTAGATTTGGGCCTGTCTGGTATATTCTGGGCAATCCCTGGATGCAACGGCGTGGTCGACCTCCTTTCTCCTCGATCGAATACAATTCGAACACCTTTCATCATCGTTTTTACAATTCGAGGCTATATGGCCCTCCCGGCCGCAGAACCCGCAAAGAGGGTCACTGACCGTGCACACCCTGGCAATATGCCCAAAGGCATTGCACTTAAAGCAACGGACCACATTAATGTATTCCCTGATTCTATAGGTGCGCCATCGCATAAAGACGCGGCCTTGCTTGAGCAGTTCTTTGACGTACCTGCCCGGCATCTGGATCACCCAGTTCACCCTACCGTCTCGGTCACCGAAGCTAGTCCTGAAGTGTATCTGCTCTTTGAGCTCTTTGCGTTGATCTTCAGTAAGTGTATCAAAGTTCTTTTCAATTAGGTCCGTTGCGAGCTCGTCTTTTTCATAATCTTTCTCCACATCGTATATGACTATTGATGGTTGCGTTTTCTTAGGTCTTTCAATTTTGAGGCCAATCTTTTCAAGGCCAGAGCCCTCAACAGCCGCGACGTCGCTCAAACCATTCAGTTCAATGACCAGCCCCGGGTTCCTTATCTGTCTTACACTGACAATTTTCAGTTTGTTTTGGATCGATCTCAGGTGGGTGTTTACATCTTTCTTTATTTCGTCGTTTCCTCTTTTTTCATTTTCAGCTATCGGCCTCACGAGGAGGACTTCGTTTCTCTTTCGGGGGGCCGAGTCTTTATTTTCAGGTAGGATCAGCCCAGCAGCAGGAGAGCCGCCCGCAATCTGTGCGTAAGTCATCGTCTGGACAGGAGCAACGCAACAGCGCTGGTGAGTAACTTTCAGCTTCTCGTGTTCAATATACTCGTCTTGTAGGCGATTCTCTAATTTCATCCATTTTTCTAAGATAAATTTGCATGATGCCTTACTAATTCTATTGCCGTCGTTTAAAAGATATGCCTCAAGACTTGCTCTTTCTTTCCGCAGCTCCCCTAGTGCATCAAGTTCTGATTCCGACACCGCTACGCTTTCAGTACTTGGGGTCTTTTTCTTTCTTTTAGGGTTAGGCCCTTCATCGCCAATCCTCGCA
>OX451209.1:10543631-10544631 GCA_949628255.1 Macrophya alboannulata
TTCCCAAGAACCCGAGGAGTCCTTGGGACAGTGCCAATGCGAGCGCATTGCGTCGCGGAGTCTCTCCCGACCGTGTGCACCGTTCGACGGTCCGAACGGTAAGGCTCCCTACAGTACGGGTGGGCTCCGCTCTGACGTCGGTCCCGACCGGTTTTTAACACGGTCTCTTATGGCGCAAAACGTGCACGGAGACCCTCCGAATCGGACCTGGTCTCCGTGAAAGTTCAAAGTCCCGCACGCTTGCCAATGCGCGTGGTTCGTCTTGCGACGAGGTATTGGAGTTTCTTTTTCAAAGTTTCAGAATTTATTCGAAACTTTTCCCAAGAACCCGAGGAGTCCTTGGGACAGTGCCAATGCGAGCGCATTGCGTCGCGGAGTCTCTCCCGACCGTGTGCACCGTTCGACGGTCCGAACGGTAAGGCTCCCTACAGTACGGGTGGGCTCCGCTCTGACGTCGGTCCCGACCGGTTTTTAACACGGTCTCTTATGGCGCAAAACGTGCACGGAGACCCTCCGAATCGGACCTGGTCTCCGTGAAAGTTCAAAGTCCCGCACGCTTGCCAATGCGCGTGGTTCGTCTTGCGACGAGGTATTGGAGTTTCTTTTTCAAAGTTTCAGAATTTATTCGAAACTTTTCCCAAGAACCCGAGGAGTCCTTGGGACAGTGCCAATGCGAGCGCATTGCGTCGCGGAGTCTCTCCCGACCGTGTGCACCGTTCGACGGTCCGAACGGTAAGGCTCCCTACAGTACGGGTGGGCTCCGCTCTGACGTCGGTCCCGACCGGTTTTTAACACGGTCTCTTATGGCGCAAAACGTGCACGGAGACCCTCCGAATCGGACCTGGTCTCCGTGAAAGTTCAAAGTCCCGCACGCTTGCCAATGCGCGTGGTTCGTCTTGCGACGAGGTATTGGAGTTTCTTTTTCAAAGTTTCAGAATTTATTCGAAACTTTTCCCAAGAACCCGAGGAGTCCTTGGGACAGTGCCAATGCGAGCGCATT
>OX451209.1:10544831-10554831 GCA_949628255.1 Macrophya alboannulata
AGATTTTCGGTACATAACAATTATATACCAGTTGAGTGTTAGAATCATAACAGATATATCACAGCAGACTCACTGTAGAGTCGGCTTTCGAAACGGTTATGTATGATCTATGTAACTCATATAATTGCAACATTCTAGGCATAAAGGTCCATGTGACTTATGACAAAAAAAAATTAGATTAAACGACGGATATCTGAGGTTTTCTTATAAGATCTTGTGCTAATCACAATATTTGTGCACCCTACCGAAAACTCACTGCCTAAATCTACCTGCCAGTAATTATAATTAACGAAAAAACCGCATGCACGAACCGAGGATTTGAACACGGGACCAGTGGACGCCCTAATGATCCGTAGCCGGGCACGCTGCCTCGACACCACAACGAACATCTAAACAAAATTACTTTGGACTGCGTTATAATCTGCTGCCGTAACATCACGAAAAATTATCATTTGTTAAAATTTTGATTTGTCACTTCAATTACATGATTTGTCTGTTAATGCAAACATCATTTTGTCATTTACGCTTAAGTAATTAGGTCCAAATTCAAATCAAGTATTGTTATTAAAAATTGAAGTCAAAATTTCTGTTAAGCTTACTCTTACAACGATATTTTTTTACATGTTGTAAAACAATTGTACCTTTCTTCCCGCGATCCCTTAGTTTTGAATATGCACAGATCTAATTTCACGTATTCTAGATACGTGTATAACAAAGAACTATCCGTAATAGTACATATAAACTGATCACGAGCCTGAATAATTTGCTACACATTTGAGGACACGTAGTAAACACATAACCTAAAAAGCTAACGTACGAATTGTTCTCGTTGAAGGCACACGGAGATTTTTCTGAAATGTTTATTTAATGTAATAATTGTGTATCCTTTGTGTCAGAATACTGTGATGTCCTCGTCACGTGACGGATACGTCAACTTTGTATTTAGCACTGATATAGTACTCTGTGACGTAAATTTTAGATACCCAGTTTTGCTTTTTTGACTATATAAAATTGTGACGTCTGTGTGACATTGCTGCTACATCGACTATTTAGACTGCTCAAGGACAGTACCGCTTGATATAAACTCTACAAACCAGTTGTACTTTTCTGGTGATATAACACTGTGACATCTTTGTTATACTACAGCTACATCAAACTTGGACACTGCTCCAGGAGAGAACTAGATGATATTAACGCTACATAACAATGTACTGTCTTTGTGATACTACAGTGTTATATGTCAAGCGCATCTCTAATATATTGAAAGATTGCTGATACACCAATGTTACATAAAATTTACGTGAACTTTGGTATGTACCAACAATTTTACAGTGTGATATCGCGGTAACGTAAATGTACTAAGTTTGCTGCCTGGGGATATGTATGTCGGAGAGACAGCCGTTGGCTGGTCAGGGGCGGACATAGTTGCTCTTGCAGGAGCTTGTCTTACACGTAATTTAATGTATAGCTTATCACTAATCACTATTTAACATAAACCTAATTCACTTATAATATTTCTATCTCTAGTACAGTCTTTGCTATTTCGCTAACAATAGAGTATCACGTACAGGGCGACGCGACAACGAATCCACCCTGCCTCTAGAAGTCTCAATGCTGTTTATCTTCTCATTACCAACCACTGGCTCAGTTCGATTGCAACTGACTCTTAAAAATCAGCATCTTCTAGGGCTGTGGCTACGTTCGACAAAGGCTCTGGTTCTCAAAGCCTCCATCTCGCATCCCCCTCTACGCCACTCATTAGGCTTAGGGTCTACGCTTAATCTTAATACTAACAAATATACCTAGACTAAACTTTAAACCAAATACGGCTCAATAGTCTCAATATTTAGATTTAAATAAACACCACAGCCGTGAGAAAGAGCGTCCAGAATATCACGCGCCGACATGTAAGTAGAATGATTGCGACTCACCCTCGGTCTTTTGTCTTATTTAGTTGTTCGGATCTGGATACCTTATAGTTATTTTTATAGTTAAGATTATGTATATAATATATGTGTGTATGTGTTTTCATGTAAAAGTGTAAGGGTATACAAATGATACGTAAGTAGAATGATTGGAACTCAGCCTCGGTCTTTTGTCTTATTTAGTTGTTCGGATCTGGATACCTTATAGTTATCTTTATGATTAAGATTATGTATATAATATATGTATGTATGTGTTTAGTATATGAACTTAAATGGTAGTAGTGAGACTTTTGCTGCCCGATCGGGTCCTCTAGCTATAGTTTTGAGGCAAAGCTGCAGTCGGCTATATCGACTGTGGTCTAGGTAGGATCCGTTTGAGTTTCAAGATCTCTTAAAGCTATGTTACCGATACGTGGTCGCACATGCGCCTCGTTAGGTAATATATATGTACGTGTAATGATTAACATATTGATCCAAAGATAAAGCAAGAGTCCGGTTTTGGGGTATTGAGGTTTAGTGGGTAAGGGCGTCAGGTCTTGCGGACGTGACAATACCCAGTGAGACTCAAGTGGCGTACTCTTGGGTAAACTCTTGGGTAAAATAAGTAAACAAAGGAGTGATATCTTACACAGAACAGAATTATAATAGAGAAAACGTAAAACATAACTCGACACCGTGGTGCGGAAGAGCAGCGTAAGAAACGTACCTAACGTCCAGCACAGTAAAACAAAGCAAGGCGCATGCCATATCTTAAGCTAATAGGGCAGCAACGCGGCACACATTGAAAATTAGATTTAGCAGCATATAACAGCTTAACTTAGGTTGGAGGGGCAGCCAGTACATTTACCGCTTATTCACCATGCCCACACCTATCACACGTAACCATTCATAACCCATACCACCAGAACGCACGTAACACCACACTACACTCGCATCCAGACGCCAGCGACCCGCTTGCAATTAGCTTCGGTTGTATGCCGCCCTCGACGTTGTTTCGCCGCGCTGGTCTGTGGACTCACGTCCTGGGCCCTCTTCCTTATCTTCCCCCAAATGGGGTTCGGGCAGCCCCGATGTACACCAAAGGCTCCTTTAGGCCTACGTTTGTTCAGAAGCCAGGCTTCTTGGCCACACGTTCGGCAGCGCCAACCAAAGCTATGTACGACGCTGTCTATAATCGGGCCTGCTGCTGGATGGTCAACCGTTACGAGAAAGCCCGATCGGGCGTTGAGAGCCTCCATCTCCGCGCAAAATCTGGGGCCATGGTTCAAGTTATCGGCGTCTGTACTAGGGCCGCCTACAAGGAAGAGATACGCGTGAAGCATCTCGTGGAGGACGGTTCCCTCCAGCTCACTAGCCGGCAGCTGCTTGTGAATCCATTCGCTGATTTTGATCTCACGGCGGTAGAAGTCTGTTCGGCCCGACACTGCTGTCATTCTCCACCCCCAAACGATTGTGAAGCCGCTGAGCCCCCCATCAAAGAACTGGCTGTTTAGCCTCCGGTATATGGCAACCAGATTTGGTCTGTCGGTGCTTGCAGCTTCCAGGCCCTCGACGAGCTCAGATTTAGCGGAGCGCGTAACACGTCTCGCTGCTGCCATGGTTGTTCGTAGACTGAGGTCCCAACTCGTCTCTGCAGCACCTCGCAAAGTTGTACAGTGGGGATAAGGTAAGAGGGGGATAATACCGCTTTAGTCTCGTCTATTGTTCGATGCTACAATGTCTGTTATGGTCATCAGTTTTTGCCGGCTTGCGGATTAACTCCAGATCATACAATGGGGTGTTGTGACGGCGACTCGGCTCGGGTTATGCTCACAGCTATTGTATCGTAGTGTCCTTCTTACCGTCGTTGCTGTAGCTGTTGTTGTTTTTAAGCAACCTTTGAGGCACGCGACTGCGTGCGTACTCGTTCAGTGCAGTTTATTAGTGCATGGGAGGTGTCAGGCGAGGTTCCGTGGGTCATACCAGGTGGCTGGTGGCCGTGCTGACAAAATATCCCCTATTCCATATTTCGAGTGCGGGACCCCCTGTGGGGGTACCGGGCGTTAAAGACGACGTTCGAGATAAGCGACTGCATGCGTACTCACTCGGTGCAGGTCAATTGTGCATGGGAGGTATCAGGCGAAGTTTCATGGGTCATACTGGGTAGCTGGTGGTCGTGCCGACAAAATATCCCCCATCCCATATTTCATGTGCGGGACCCCCTGGGGAGGTACCGGGCGTTGGAGAAAACGTTCGAGATACGCGACTGCGTGCGTACTCGCTCAGTGCAGTTTAATAGTGCATGGGAGGTATCAGCCGAGGTTCCGTGGGTCATACCGGGTAGCTGGTGGTCGAGCCGCCAAAATATCCCCCATCCCATATTTCGAGTGCAGGACCCCCTGGGGGGGTACCGGGCGTTGAAGACGACATTCGAGATAGGCGACTGCGTGCGTACTCACTCAGTGCAGTTTAGCTGTGCATGGGAGGTGTCAGGCGAGCTTCCATGCTTCCATATCTTCTTAGCGTTAGTCTCGTGGAGCGGGGGCGCTCCTGATACGATTTGTACGTCGATTACCTCCACTCGTCCAGGGCGGTAGGCTACTATATCTGGTTTACGGTCACCTTCCGTGGTCTTGAATATCCGTTCGCGCTCTACTGTCCAGTCGCGTTCTGCTAACACTTTTGCGATTGCTTTGGCGACCGCATCGTGTCTTAGGATCCGACCTCCGTGTGTTCTGGGGCATTGTTGAATGATGTGTGCGGTTGTCTCCTCTTTGTCACATCCCGCCCGACATTGCGTAGGTCGCTGCCCTCTGCGGGAGCCTCTAGTTGTTCTTATCCTCGATGGGAGGGCATTGATTCTTGTGTGGATGTATTGTATCCAGTCGCGAGCAGGAATTGCGATCCGATCATCGTTGATGAAGCTGTACGAGAGGGTTGAGCGTTTGGTTTTTCTCAATTCATGCCCATCGACAGAATGGTGGAGTTTATGTCCCCAGTCGTTATCCTTGACCTTTTGTAGCTCGCACCACTCAAGCTTCCGTTCGGCCTAGCTACTCAGGCTGACGGGCTCCGCACATGGGGCTTGGGACTGTCGCATTGCGAGGATTCTTTTCTTTACAAGTTCGGGGATCCTGGACTCTAGTGATATTATACCGAGGCCCCCCTCGCATATCGGCGCGTGGAAGAAGCTGGTCGGGATGTCAGGCGGGAGGCGCAGCCAGTTGCGTACCCCTTTCTAATTGTTTTGTCCGCTTTTCTGAGGTGGCCGTAGGTGGTCTCACTTAGCACAAGTGAGTGCGTAAAACGCGGGAGGAGAAATGTTTTTAGAATTCGCATCCGTTGCTGCGGCTTAAGAGGGGCGGCTCTAATTCGGTCAAGGTATTCAGTAAGGTTGATCGTCACCCGTTTGGGTCCGTAAATTCCAAACTGTATCCCAAGGTATTTCCAGGTGTCATGGACTGCGATATGGGGAATAGGCACGCTTCCGGCCGAGACTCCTTCCGCTGGTAGTACCTTCATCTTTTTGTCGGCACCGGATGGTACAAGACTGAGGCTAGCACATTTCGATGGCATTAGTTCCAGGCCTTGTTGCTTGAGCGCCGCTGCCATTGCGTCTACAGATTGGTGCAACCCCTCTGCAGTGCTGGCGATCAAGACGACATCGTCGGCGAACGCGAGAGCACTCACGAGTACTCCGCTAAGGTTGTAGCCAATATGAGTGGGTAACGCTTCGAGCCCTTCGTCCATTAGCATGTTGAATATGACCGGTGAAAGCGGATCACCCTGTCTGACACCCCTGCCAGGTTTGATATTGCCTGATTTGACTCCATCCACCTCGAGTGAGGTTCGCGAATTGGCATATAGGCTCATGACGTATTCGATGAGTTCCGCCGGTCTTCTCTTCTTCCTCAGCACTTTCTCGATGGCTTTGTGATCGACTGTGTCAAACGCTTCCTTCAGATCAAGGACTGCTACGTAGAGCGGGCTTTTTCGGGAGCGCGAGTCGGATATCAGAGTGGCTAGGGTGAAGATGTTTTCCGCGGTTCCATCGGCCGCGATGAAGGCCCGTTGCCTTCTATCGAGGACTGAGTGGGTGGCGATGCGACTAGCTAAAATTTTGTGCAGGTGGCGTATCAATATTGATGGAATAGATAAAGGGCGGTACGCCGCCGGGTCCACGGATCCTTTGACTTTGGGTATCAGAACGGTCCGCGAGTCACTGAAAATCGGCGGAACCTCCCGAGTTGCCATGCAGATGTTCATCACTACTGCTTTTAGAAGGTTGGGCACAGCAGCCCATTGTCTGGTGGTAACTCCGTCTGGCCCGGCTGCGGAACCGTTGGGCGGCTTGTTTTTACGGACTTCGTCTTCAGTTATGGGCATCCATATATTGGCCAGCTCAGCTTCCTGCGTAGTTTCCGCCCCAGATGCGCTGGCAAAGCCATGGCCTTCCATTATTGGCTTCCAAAATGCTTCTTGTTCACGGAGTCCCGGGTGGGCCACGGCGTGGTTGTCTCCGTCAAGGACGATGTGCGCTGCTTTCGACATGTTTTAACGCCATAGTTCTTGGATGCGTTTGTATTCTGCTCTGCGCTGCTTCTTCCGGGAGCTATTAGTCGTATCGTTAGGCTTACTGGCGTGCCGGGCGGGTCGGAGGGACTTTTGGAAGGTGCACGCATGCCAGTTTGTCAAATATTGTCCCGTTGGATCGCGATTCGTGGCGGCTTCCACCGCCGCTTGTATGTGGTCCCTGCCCGGATATTCATCTGGCATACAAC
This sequence comes from Macrophya alboannulata, assembly GCA_949628255.1. Classification (NCBI taxonomy): domain Eukaryota; kingdom Metazoa; phylum Arthropoda; class Insecta; order Hymenoptera; family Tenthredinidae; genus Macrophya; species Macrophya alboannulata. The sequence goes on from OX451209.1 coordinate 10,551,517, forward strand.
TGAGCGCCTGCTGCAGGCACTCGGCGAAGTGATCTGTCGCATTCGGTCGCGAGTCTACGTAGTGCGTTGGTTGTACTGCGTCGCGATGAGCCATGCTGGCTTCTCTTTGGCGGATTAGTTCATGCCGGCAGGCAGTCACTAAGTCTTTGTAGGCTGGTTTTTTACGGAGACCCTTGAATGCTTCTAGGGTGCGGGTTGTGCGCGCATATCCTGCCAGCTATTGGTTGATGTCAGGGCGATTGTCGCAGCGGGCTTCGAGTACTGCTAGCATTCGCGTTTCTTCGTCCGTCCAGCGTTCCTTAACTCTGGCTGTGTTTATGTCTTCATTGGCTTGCGCAGGGTGAGCCCTGACGCGGTGCAGCCCCATTCCGTTGAGCAAGTACGCACGCAGTCGCGTATCTCGAACGGTTTTCCCAACGCCCGGTACCTCCCTAGGGGGTCCCGCACACGAAATATGGGATGGTGGATATTTTGTCGGCACGACCACCAGCTACCCGGTATGACCCATGGAACCTCGCCTGACACCTCCCATGCAAAGCTAAACTGCACTGAGTGAGTACGCACGTAGTCGCCTATCTCGAACGTCGTCTTCAACGCCCGGTACCCCCACAGGGGGTCCCACACTCGAAATATGGGATAGGGGATATTTTGTCGGCACGGCCACCAGCCACCTAGTATGACCCACGGAACCTCGGCTGATACCTCCCATGCACTATTAAACTGCACTGAGCGAGTACGCACGCAGTCGCATATCTCGAACGTTTTCTCCAACGCCCGGTACCTCCCCAAGGGGTCCCGCACATGAAATATGGGATGAGGGATATTTTGTCGGCACGACCACCAGCTACCCGGTATGACCCATGAAACCTCGCCTGATACCTCCCATGCACAATTGACCTGCACCGAGTGAGTACGCATGCAGTCGCTTATCTCGAACGTCGTCTTCAACGCCCGGTACCCCCACAGGGGGTCCCGCACTCGAAATATGGGATAGGGAATATTTTGTCAGCACGGCCAGCAGCCACCTGGTATGACCCACGGAACCTCGCCTGACACCTCCCATGCACTAATAAACTGCACTGAACGAGTACGCACGCAGTCGCGTGCCTCAAAGGTTGCTTAAAAACAACAACAGCTACAGCAACGACGGTAAGAAGGACACTACGATACAATAGCTGTGAGCATAACCCGAGCCGAGTCGCCGTCACAACACCCCATTGTATGATCTGGAGTTGATCCGCAAGCCGGCAAAAACTGATGACCATAACAGACATTGTAGCATCGAACAATGGACGAGACTAAAGCGGTATTATCCCCCCCTTACCTTATCCCCACTGTACAACTTTGCGAGGTGCTGCAGAGACGACTTGGGACCTCAGTCGACGAACAACCATGGCAGCAACGAGACGTGTTACGCGCTCCGCTAAATCTGAGCTCGTCGAGGGCCTGGAAGCTGCAAGCACCGACAGACTAAATTTGGTTGCCATATACCGGAGGCTAAACAGCCAGTTCTCCGATGGGGGGCTCAGCGGCTTCACAATCGTTTAGGGGTGGAGAATGACAGCAGTGTCGGGCCGAACCGACTTTTACCGCCGTGAGATCAAAATCAGCGAATGGATTCACAAGCAGCTGTCGGCTAGTGAGCTGGAGGGAACCGTCCTCCACGAGATGCTCCACGCGTATCTGTTTCTCGTAGGCGGCCCTAGTACAGACGCCGATAACTTGAACCATGGCCCTAGATTTTGCGCGGAGATGGAGGCTCTCTACGCCCGATCGGGCTTTCTCGTAACGGTTGACCATCCAGCAGCAGGCCCGATTATAGACAGCGTCGTACATAGCTTCGGTTGGCGCTGCCGAACGTGTGGCCAAGATGCCTGGCTTCTGAACAAACGTAGGCCTAGAGGAGCCTTTGGTGTACATCGGGGCGGCCCGAACCCCATTTGGGGGAGGATAAGGAAGAGGGCCCAGAACGTGTGTCCACATACCAGCGCGGCGAAACAACGTCGAGGGCGGCGACTCACCCAAGCCAATTGCAAGCAGGTCGCTGGCGTCTGGATGCGAGTGTAGTGTGGCCGGCAGCTGCTTGTGAATCCATTCGCTGATTTTGATCTCACGGCGGTAGAAGTCGGTTCGGCCCGACACTGCTGTCATTCTCCACCCCCAAACGATTGTGAAGCCGCTGAGCCCCCCATCGAAGAACTGGCTGTTTAGCCTCCGGTATATGGCAACCAAATTTAGTCTGTCGGTGCTTGCAGCTTCCAGGCCCTCGACGAGCTCAGATTTAGCGGAGCGCGTAACACGTCTCGTTGCTGCCATGGTTGTTCGTAGACTGAGGTCCCAAGTCGTCTCTGCAGCACCTCGCAAAGTTGTACACCGGGGATAAGGTGAGGGGGGGATAATACCGCTTTAGTCTCGTCTATTGTTCGATGCTACAATGTCTGTTATGGTCATCAGTTCTTGCCGGCTTGCGGATTAACTCCAGATCATACAATGGGGTGTTGTGACGGCGACTCGGCTTGGGTTCTGCTCACAGTTATTGTATCGTAGTGTCCTTCTTACCGTCGTTGCTGTAGCTGTTGTTGTTTTTAAGCAACCTTTGAGGCACGCGACTGCGTGCGTACTCGTTCAGTGCAGTTCATTAGTGCATGGGAGGTGTCAGGCGAGGTTCCGTGGGTCATACCAGGTGGCTGGTGGCCTTGCCGACAAAATATCCTCTATCCCATATTTCGAGTGCGGGACCCCCTGTGGGGGTACCAGGCGTTGAAGACGACGTTCGAGATAAGCGACTGCATGCGCACTCACTCGGTGCAGGTCAATTGTGCATGGGAGGTATCAGGCGAGGTTTCATGAGTCATACCGGGTAGCTGGTGGTCGTGCCGACGAAATATCCCCCATCCCATATTTCATGTGCGGGACCCCCTGGGGAGGTACCGGACGTTGGAGAAAACGTTCGAGATACGCGACTGCGTGCGTACTCGCTCAGTGCAGTTTAATAGTGCATGGGAGGTATCAGCCGAGGTTCCGTGGGTCATACCAGGTAGCTGGTGGTCGTGCCGCCGAAATATCCCCCATTCCATATTTTAAGTGCTGACCCCTTGGGGGGGTACCGGGCGTTGAAGACGACGTTCGAGATAGGCGACTGCGTGCGTACTCACTCAGTGCAGTTTAGCTGTGCATGGGAGGTGTCAGGCGAGGTTCCATGGGTCATACCGGGTAGCTGGTGGTCGTGCCGACGTAATATCCCCCATCCCATATTCCGTGTGCGGGACCCCCTAGGGAGGTACCGGGCGTTGGGGGAACCGTTCGAGTTACGCG
>OX451209.1:10602331-10604831 GCA_949628255.1 Macrophya alboannulata
CAAACGTTTCTCGTATAAACATCCAGTGTGGATACGTTTTCTCGGGCACCCGAGCCGCGAAGGCCCGGGATAATATCACCCGGTGTGAGATATTCGAACATTCCTTCAGTACCCTTCGGCTAGATAGAAAGCGTCGGGGAATCGAAGAGATTTGGTCGCGAACGACCTGCCGCTCGGAAAAGAGGGAGTAGATGCGTTTGTTTGAATGCCGCTCTGCGTCGTTTTAGACGAGAACTGTACTCTGGTTACCGCATAAAGGGCCATTCGGTCTGTGACACCGACCCGCGGTTATGCTGTGACGATATTGGACGCGTCGATTCGTTCGCGGATCGTCCGAGGCTCGCGGGAGAGAGCAGAGATCAGAGAGCGCGAAAAGACTCGTCGGTTTGAACAACCGTCTTTTCTCTCACACATCTCTTCTCTTCCCGTTTTTCTGTTTCCAGAGAGCCAAGCGACAGACCTCGCGTCAACGTGATCGTATGTTCCATAGTTCGAATATTGTTTTGCCGAGTATGTCCGGCAAGACGATATATCGGGACCCGAAAGGTCTGGGTGTACGGTAGGTCGAAGTCACGGTGTGACGGGGCAGGTATATAGTTCAAAAGCCTGTCGTCCCGATGACTCGAAACCGTACGACCGATCGGGTCCGTATCGCTCCATACTAGACGGGTAGGGTCCGCTCTGACGTCGGTCCCGACCGGTTTTTAACACGGTCTCTTATGGCGAAAAACGTGCACGGAGACCCTCCGAATCGGACCTGGTCTCCGTGAAGATTCAGAGTCCCGCACGCTTGCCAATGCGCGTGGTTCGTCTCGCGACGAGGTGTCGGAGTTTCTTTTTCAAAGTTTCAGAATTTATTCGAAACTTTTCCCAAGAACTCGAGGAGTCCTTGGGACAGTGCCAATGCGAGCGCATTGCGTCGCGGAGTCTCTCCCGACCGTGTGCACCGTTCGACGGTCCGAACGGTACGGCTCCCTACAGTACGGGTGGGCTCCGCTCTGACGTCGGTCCCGACCGGTATTTAACACGGTCTCTTATGGAGCGAAACGTGCACGGAGACCCTCCGAATCGGACCTGGTTCTCCGTGAAGATTCAAAGTCCCGCACGCTTGCCGATGCGCGTGGTTCGTCTCGCGACGAGGTGTCGGAGTTTCTTTTTCAAAGTTTCAGAATTTATTCGAAACTTTTCCCAAGAACTCGGAGTCCTTGGGACAGTGCCAATGCGAGCGCATTGCGTCGCGGAGTCTCTCCCGACCGTGTGCACCGTTCGACGGTCCGAACGGTACGGCTCCCTACAGTACGGGTGGGCTCCGCTCTGACGTCGGTCCCGACCGGTATTTAACACGGTCTCTTATGGAGCGAAACGTGCACGGAGACCCTCCGAATCGGACCTGGTCTCCGTGAAGATTCAAAGTCCCGCACGCTCGCCAATGCGCGTGGTTCGTCTCGCGACGAGGTGTCGGAGTTTCTTTTTCAAAGTTTCAGAATTTATTCGAAACTTTTCCCAAGAACTCGAGGAGTCCTTGGGACAGTGCCAATGCGAGCGCATTGCGTCGCGGAGTCTCTCCCGACCGTGTGCACCGTTCGACGGTCCGAACGGTACGGCTCCCTACAGTACGGGTGGGCTCCGCTCTGACGTCGGTCCCGACCGGTATTTAACACGGTCTCTTATGGAGCGAAACGTGCACGGAGACCCTCCGAATCGGACCTGGTCTCCGTGAAGATTCAAAGTCCCGCACGCTTGCCAATGCGCGTGGTTAGTCTCGCGACGAGGTGTCGGAGTTTCTTTTTCAAAGTTTCAGAATTTATTCGAAACTTTTCCCAAGAACTCGAGGAGTCCTTGGGACAGTGCCAATGCGAGCGCATTGCGTCGCGGAGTCTCTCCCGACCGTGTGCACCGTTCGACGGTCCGAACGGTACGGCTCCCTACAGTACGGGTGGGCTCCGCTCTGACGTCGGTCCCGACCGGTATTTAACACGGTCTCTTATGGAGCGAAACGTGCACGGAGACCCTCCGAATCGGACCTGGTCTCCGTGAAGATTCCAAGTCCCGCACGCTTGCCAATGCGCGTGGTTCGTCTCGCGACGAGGTATCGGAGTTTCTTTTTCAAAGTTTCAGAATTTATTCGAAACTTTTCCCAAGAACTCGAGGAGTGCTTGGGACAGTGCCAATGCGAGCGCATTGCGTCGCGGAGTCTCTTCCGACCGTGTGCACCGTTCGACGGTCCGAACGGTACGGCTCCCTACAGTACGGGTGGGCTCCGCTCTGACGTCGGTCCCGACCGGTATTTAACACGGTCTCTTATGGAGCGAAACGTGCACGGAGACCCTCCGAATCGGACCTGGTCTCCGTGAAGATTCCAAGTCCCGCACGCTTGCCAATGCGCGTGGTTCGTCTCGCGACGAGGTATCGGAGTTTCTTTTTCAAAGTTTCAGAATTTATTCGAAACTTTTCCCAAGAACTCGAGGAGTGCTTGGGACAGTGCCAATGCGAGCGCATT
>OX451209.1:10609831-10612331 GCA_949628255.1 Macrophya alboannulata
GCTTGGATACGTGCTATAATTATATTTTCAAATACCTTGGCCATAGATTGAATCAGGGATATTGGTCTATATGCGTTTAATTTGGATCTGTCCCGCGTTAAATCTTTCAGTACAATCAAAAGTTTGGCTTCTTTCCAACACCTTGGAAAAGTTCTGTTTCGCCAGCAGTTATTGAGCAAGTTGGACATGGCTTTCTTGGCGTTGAGGCAACTGCTCCATACTGCTTTTATGATTTCAGAACTGATGCCATCCAGGCCAGGGGCCGTGCCCGTTTTCAATCTCTTTATGGCTGCATCAATTTCCTCTCCACTAATGTCCGGCTCGAGATTTGAGCAGACATAGCGAGCAAGGGATTTTTTCATATCTGTTTGGGCGCCAGTATTAGGAACGTTGTCAATCGGAACACATTTTTTCAGCAGCTCTTGGACAGAATCTTCCCAGTTTACAGTGACTCGCCCGTTTGGACAAACGAGCGAACACATATGGGGTACGTCTTTCATCTTCTCTCTAGCTATTTTGTAGGGCAGACCCCATGGGTCCTTGTTTGCTTCAACCCGGACAAAGTTTTGCCAGGAATCATTCTTTGCTTGTCTAATGGAGCTAACGTAGGTATTTCTTGCATTTTTAAATGATTGTTTATTGTTATCGACCGTAGCCAGCTCCATGCGTTTTGCTCTGCGCAGTTGCTTGTTTGCATTGTTCATTAATTTTCTTTTCTTTTTCAGATCATTGGACCACCAGGGGACGGTACGAAGCCTTGGACGCCGAACAGGTATGGACTGCTTACATACTTCGTCTACTATATTGTTAAATTTCTTTACCGCCAAGTCTGGGTTTATCCGGATAATTTGGTTGGTTGTTTTTTCATCGAATTTGTCATCGCACAGGGTTTTGAAAAGCTTCCAGTCAGCTCTTTTAATGTTATAACCCGCAGCACTACCACCAGTCTCAATAGCGCAGCTGGCGTCGTCAATCTCCAGCGTGATCAGATTATGATCGCTAACTATCCCGTTATGAACGTTCCAGTTATGAGTTCTTCTTAGTAGCCCAGCAGTGCAGAGCGTGACGTCGATATTGCTTTCAGCGTCCGCCGTTTCAAACGTAGAGATGTCGCATGGCTCGTTCAGGACGTAGACGTGGTTTGCTGTTATAAATTCTTCTAGCGCCTCACCTCGCGTATCCGTCACGGTGGAAAACCAGGACTGTGATTTGGCATTTGCGTCCATTGTGATGAGGATCTTGTCTGAGTGTAGTTTTGTAATTATGGATTCAACCTGCTGCAAAATTGGGCCGATTTCCAGTGAATGCTGACAGTACACATTTATAATGTACAGCGACTGTGTGGACGACTTAATCTGAATGCACATGACGTGCTCCGTCTCGTCGACTATGTTATGGAACACCTCAACCGTGTCTCTTCGGATGACAGCAGCCACCCAAGAGGTCAGGCCAGCTGGTTGCACGATTCTCATTTTTTCCCCCGTGTAGCCAGTAACTTTACCTTTTCTGGTGTACGGTTCTTGTATAAGGAGAACATCTAAGTTCGCCTCGATGAAATAAATCTCCAAATCTGCTGACGCAGCATAAGCCCTCTGTGCGTTGATTTGTCCGATTTTTAACCCCATTCTATTTTGTTTTTGTAGATTTGGGCCTGTCTGGTATATTCTGGGCAATCCCTGGATGCAACGGCGTGGTCGACCTCCTTTCTCCTCGATCGAATACAATTCGAACACCTTTCATCATCGTTTTTACAATTCGAGGCTATATGGCCCTCCCGGCCGCAGAACCCGCAAAGAGGGTCACTGACCGTGCACACCCTGGCAATATGCCCAAAGGCATTGCACTTAAAGCAACGGACCACATTAATGTATTCCCTGATTCTATAGGTGCGCCATCGCATAAAGACGCGGCCTTGCTTGAGCAGTTCTTTGACGTACCTGCCCGGCATCTGGATCACCCAGTTCACCCTACCGTCTCGGTCACCGAAGCTAGTCCTGAAGTGTATCTGCTCTTTGAGCTCTTTGCGTTGATCTTCAGTAAGTGTATCAAAGTTCTTTTCAATTAGGTCCGTTGCGAGCTCGTCTTTTTCATAATCTTTCTCCACATCGTATATGACTATTGATGGTTGCGTTTTCTTAGGTCTTTCAATTTTGAGGCCAATCTTTTCAAGGCCAGAGCCCTCAACAGCCGCGACGTCGCTCAAACCATTCAGTTCAATGACCAGCCCCGGGTTCCTCATCTGTCTTACACTGACAATTTTCAGTTTGTTTTGGATCGATCTCAGGTGGGTGTTTACATCTTTCTTTATTTCGTCGTTTCCTCTTTTTTCATTTTCAGCTATCGGCCTCACGAGGAGGACTTCGTTTCTCTTTCGGGGGGCCGAGTCTTTATTTTCAGGTAGGATCAGCCCAGCAGCAGGAGAGCCGCCCGCAATCTGTGCGTAAGTCATCGTCTGGACAGGAGCAACGCAACAGCGCTGGTGAGTAACTTTCAGCTTCTC
>OX451209.1:10619831-10622331 GCA_949628255.1 Macrophya alboannulata
GAGTCCTTGGGACAGTGCCAATGCGAGCGCATTGCGTCGCGGAGTCTCTCCCGACCGTGTGCACCGTTCGACGGTCCGAACGGTACGGCTCCCTACAGTACGGGTGGGCTCCGCTCTGACGTCGGTCCCGACCGGTATTTAACACGGTCTCTTATGGAGCGAAACGTGCACGGAGACCCTCCGAATCGGACCTGGTTCTCCGTGAAGATTCAAAGTCCCGCACGCTTGCCGATGCGCGTGGTTCGTCTCGCGACGAGGTGTCGGAGTTTCTTTTTCAAAGTTTCAGAATTTATTCGAAACTTTTCCCAAGAACTCGGAGTCCTTGGGACAGTGCCAATGCGAGCGCATTGCGTCGCGGAGTCTCTCCCGACCGTGTGCACCGTTCGACGGTCCGAACGGTACGGCTCCCTACAGTACGGGTGGGCTCCGCTCTGACGTCGGTCCCGACCGGTATTTAACACGGTCTCTTATGGAGCGAAACGTGCACGGAGACCCTCCGAATCGGACCTGGTCTCCGTGAAGATTCAAAGTCCCGCACGCTCGCCAATGCGCGTGGTTCGTCTCGCGACGAGGTGTCGGAGTTTCTTTTTCAAAGTTTCAGAATTTATTCGAAACTTTTCCCAAGAACTCGAGGAGTCCTTGGGACAGTGCCAATGCGAGCGCATTGCGTCGCGGAGTCTCTCCCGACCGTGTGCACCGTTCGACGGTCCGAACGGTACGGCTCCCTACAGTACGGGTGGGCTCCGCTCTGACGTCGGTCCCGACCGGTATTTAACACGGTCTCTTATGGAGCGAAACGTGCACGGAGACCCTCCGAATCGGACCTGGTCTCCGTGAAGATTCAAAGTCCCGCACGCTTGCCAATGCGCGTGGTTAGTCTCGCGACGAGGTGTCGGAGTTTCTTTTTCAAAGTTTCAGAATTTATTCGAAACTTTTCCCAAGAACTCGAGGAGTCCTTGGGACAGTGCCAATGCGAGCGCATTGCGTCGCGGAGTCTCTCCCGACCGTGTGCACCGTTCGACGGTCCGAACGGTACGGCTCCCTACAGTACGGGTGGGCTCCGCTCTGACGTCGGTCCCGACCGGTATTTAACACGGTCTCTTATGGAGCGAAACGTGCACGGAGACCCTCCGAATCGGACCTGGTCTCCGTGAAGATTCAAAGTCCCGCACGCTTGCCAATGCGCGTGGTTAGTCTCGCGACGAGGTGTCGGAGTTTCTTTTTCAAAGTTTCAGAATTTATTCGAAACTTTTCCCAAGAACTCGAGGAGTCCTTGGGACAGTGCCAATGCGAGCGCATTGCGTCGCGGAGTCTCTCCCGACCGTGTGCACCGTTCGACGGTCCGAACGGTACGGCTCCCTACAGTACGGGTGGGCTCCGCTCTGACGTCGGTCCCGACCGGTATTTAACACGGTCTCTTATGGAGCGAAACGTGCACGGAGACCCTCCGAATCGGACCTGGTCTCCGTGAAGATTCCAAGTCCCGCACGCTTGCCAATGCGCGTGGTTCGTCTCGCGACGAGGTATCGGAGTTTCTTTTTCAAAGTTTCAGAATTTATTCGAAACTTTTCCCAAGAACTCGAGGAGTGCTTGGGACAGTGCCAATGCGAGCGCATTGCGTCGCGGAGTCTCTTCCGACCGTGTGCACCGTTCGACGGTCCGAACGGTACGGCTCCCTACAGTACGGGTGGGCTCCGCTCTGACGTCGGTCCCGACCGGTATTTAACACGGTCTCTTATGGAGCGAAACGTGCACGGAGACCCTCCGAATCGGACCTGGTCTCCGTGAAGATTCCAAGTCCCGCACGCTTGCCAATGCGCGTGGTTCGTCTCGCGACGAGGTATCGGAGTTTCTTTTTCAAAGTTTCAGAATTTATTCGAAACTTTTCCCAAGAACTCGAGGAGTGCTTGGGACAGTGCCAATGCGAGCGCATTGCGTCGCGGAGTCTCTTCCGACCGTGTGCACCGTTCGACGGTCCGAACGGTACGGCTCCCTACAGTACGGGTGGGCTCCGCTCTGACGTCGGTCCCGACCGGTATTTAACACGGTCTCTTATGGGGAAGAACGTGAACGGAGATCCTCTGAATTTGACTATGTCTTTTCGACTAAGTCCCACGACGCGCATACGCGAACCGAAAAGACCGAAGAAAATTATTCCAAGTCCCACGACGCGCATACGCGAACCGAAGAGACCGAACAAAATTATTCAAAGTCCCACGACGCGCATACGCGAACCGAAGAGACCGAAGAAAATTATTCCAAGTCCCACGACGCGCATACGCGAACCGAAGAGACCGAAGAAAATTATTCCAAGTTCCACGACGCGCATACGCGAACCGAAGAGACCGAAGAAAATTATTCCAAGTCCCACGACGCGCATACGCGAACCGAAGAGACCGAAGAAAATTATTCCAAGTCCCACGACGCGCATACGCGAACCGAAGAGACCGAAGAAAATTATTCAAAGTCCCACGACGCGCATACGCGAACCGAAGAGACC
>OX451209.1:10624282-10629282 GCA_949628255.1 Macrophya alboannulata
TATACTTATGCTTATCCTTATCATTTTTGTTTCGTCCAATGTTTTCACTATCAAATTTTTTTTTTTTTTTTTTTTTTTTTTTTTTTTTTTTTTTTTTTTTTTTTTTTTTTTTTTTTTTTTTTTTTTTTTTTTTTTTTTTTTTTCCACAGGTTCCTGCACTATGAGCGTACTGTACAGGTAGGTATTTTACAGTTATTTCTATTATTCTAAACTTTTATTAGTTCATGCATCTATTTATCTATTTACAGGTTTCTCCGCTATGAGCGCATCATGCAGGTAGGTAAATTATAATTATTTCTAGTACTCTGGTCTTTTCATCACTTCATGCATTCATTATCTACTTACAGGTTCCTTCGTTAGAAGCGCACTGTGCAGGTAGGCAATTACAATGATTCCTCTTATTTTAATCTTTACATTAATTCATGCATTTGTTTATCTATTTACAGGTTTCTCCGCTATGAGCGCATCATGCAGGTAGGTAAATTATAATTATTTCTAGTACTCTGGTCTTTTCATCACTTCATGCATTCATTATCTACTTACAGGTTCCTTCGTTAGAAGCGCACTGTGCAGGTAGGCAATTACAATGATTCCTCTTATTTTAATCTTTACATTAATTCATGCATTTGTTTATCTATTTACAGGTTTCTCCGCTATAAGCGCATCATGCAGGTAGGTAAATTATAATTATTTCTAGTACTCTGGTCTTTTCATCACTTCATGCATTCATTTTCTATTTACAGGTTCCTTCCTTAGAAACGCACCATGCAGGTTGGCAATTACAGTGATCCCTACTATTCTAATCTTTACATTAATTCATGCATTTATTTATCTATTTACAGGTTTCTCCGCTATAAGCGCATCATGCAGGTAGGTAAATTATAATTATTTCTAGTACTCTGGTCCTTTCATCACTTCATGCATTCATTTTCTATTTACAGGTTCCTTCCTTAGAAACGCACCATGCAGGTTGGCAATTACAGTGATCCCTACTATTCTAATCTTTTTATTATTTCATGCATCTATTCATCTACTTACAGGTCTGTGCTGCAGGTTCCTTCGTTGTAAGTGCACATGCAGGTGGGTAAGTTATATTTATTCCTATTATTCTAATCTTTTTGTTATTTCATGCATTTAATTACAGGTCCGAGCTGCGGGTTTCTGCACTATATGCGCGTCATGCAGGTGAGTAAATTTAATTTGATTTAGTTTTTAGGTTAGTTTAGTTATTCTAACAATTCCTATATATCCTTACTGTCCTTCTCATTGGAAGGTGAGCATATATTCTTTTCTCGTTTTGTCGATTGCATTTACCATGTCTGAAAATTTTTTGAGCTCTTCCTTCGAGTTTATTAGTCTTTCCAATGCATTCATATTTTCCATCAGAGTCTCGTATCTGTCTGCAGCATAAATCGGGCATTCAAATAGAACGTGTTCTACCGTCTCTTCCGTGCCAGGACACGCTGGACAGTCCGAAACGGGTACTGCGCCTCTTTTATAAAGCGTGCTGTTAAAGGATCCGTATCCGGTAATGAAGTACACACATATGCGATTTGGTTTCAGCCATTGGTTTTGCATGGCATAATCCGCGTCCTTGATGAATTTGTACGTATCTCTTCCATGTGTGTCACTATTCCATCTTCTTTTCCACTCAGTAAGTATTTCTTGTTTTATTTTTTCCTTCTCCTCTATCAGCACTACATCATCTCTATCATCCAATTCGTCATATTGATAATCATTCCATTTGATACTAATATTTTTCTTAACTATGGGGTACAGGCCCCTCATTATAATTTCCAGGTCCATCGGAAGAGAACCGTTCACAACCTGCATTGCCGATGTCGATGTCGTTCGGCAGGCCCTTGTGCATTGAAGCAGCAGGGCTCGCTGCGCTGCAAGCAGATGTCTACGTATCAATGCGTTTGAGACACGATGGTACCATACCGCCGCGCAGTACGACATAATAGGTATTGCCACTGCTTTGTATATTAGTTGTCTCGTATACATATTGATGCCCCACTCCTTTTGGGCTATACGGTTTATTTGCATAATGTATGCCGTAATTTTGTTCCGTAGCTGCCTCACGTGAGGTAAAAAAGTAAGTCTTGAGTCCATAATCACGCCCAGATATTTGTGTTCTGTTACGAAACTGACATTTGTCTGATTTATTTTGATGATAGGGTTTCTGCCCTTTTTTAGGTTCTGCGTAAATAGCATCGCCACTGATTTGGAGTGCGCTATTCGCAACCTGTGTCCAGCGCACCACTCTTCCAGGCGTCGTACAGCAGCAGCACTCAGTTCCTCAAGCCTCTTACGTGAGTCTGCTTTGATTATGTAAACCAAGTCGTCAGCGTAGGCGATCGCCTCTAAATCTTCGTCTTCAAATTCTGCCTTTATCTTGTTTAGCAATCGATCCATGCACCACAGCCACGCATTTGGGCCAACCACAGACCCCTGTGGGCACCCTTTTTCTACGGTTTTTTCTGCTCTATTAAGCTTAGAGGCCACTATCGCTGTTCTATCCGTGAAGTAGCTTTTCATGACTGCGATCAAGTGCGTGCTACATTTTGCCTCGACCAATCTGGTCAGGATCGCATCCCACCATAAGTTGTCGAAGGCGCCCTCAATATCTAAAAACAGTGCCATCACATGCTTTTTGTCGCTTCCTTCGATTGAGCCCCTCAGGTGCATTATCGCGTCCTCTGTCGAGTTCTTCCTTTTAAAACCATATTGGTTCGGTGATTCCAATTTCTCTTCAGAGTATCTGATTTGGATACGCTCCACCAAAATTCGTTCGAAAATTTTTGCCATTGTCGGTATCAGCGAGATTGGTCGGTAGGAGCCTACCTTTGATTTGTCTCTTGTAGGGTCTTTCAAAATCATCACAAGTTTGGCCGTCTTCCACTCCCTTGGAAAGGTTCTGTTTTTCCAGCAGTTGTTAATCAATTGTGAGATGGCATTTCTAGAGTTTGGACCGGCGCTCCACAGAGCACCCATGGTCTCGGTCTTGTGTCCATCAAATCCTGGCGCTACGCCGGTTTTTAGCTTTCTCATTGCTCTGTCAATCTCGTCATTACTTATGTTCATTTCCATATTAGGGTTAGCATAGTTGCTAAGGGTTTCCTCGGCTATACGTTCCGTCTCATCATGGAGACGGGCGTTAGCCGGAACACATTTCTTTAGAAGTTCCTCCATCGTGTCTTCCCAGCCCTCCGTGACTCGTCCAGCCGCGTCGACCAGGGAGCTCAGGTGCAGCGTTTCGTGGAGTTTATTTCTGGCTATTTTATATGGTATACTCCATGGGTCTTTATTTGCCTCAACTTTGACGAAATCTTGCCACGATTTGTTTTTATCTTTTCTTATCTGCATGACATATTCATTTTTTGCCTCAGCGTAAGAACGCTTACAGTTCTCGAGCCCGCTTAATTGCATTCGCCTGGCTCTCTGCAGTTGTTTGCATGCATCATTCATCTTTTGTCTTTTTTGTTTTAGGTTTTCATTCCACCAGGGGACCGGGCGGACCCTCGCGCCCTTGGCAGGTATGGCTTCTTTTATTATTTGATTTACGCATTTGTTAAATACTTCAACAGCCTCATTTGTGCTCAAAGTTTCAATCTGTTTTGTTTTGACTGCATCAAATTTGAGTTCACCTAAGTTCTTGTAAAGCTTCCAGTCCGCTTTCCGGAAATTATAGCCTTCAGTCTTGTCACGGGCTCCAACCAGCCGCTCAGCCCGGCTGATACTCATGGTTATTAGGTTGTGGTCACTAGCTATCAGTCCGTGGACCCTCCAGCCCGCCACCCGGTTCAGAAGACCGCCGTTGCAGAGGGTCACATCAATATTTGTGGCCGCGTTAGGCGTTTCATAGGTGGTTAATTCTTGCGGCTCATTCAAGACATGCAGGCTGTTCATAATAATGAAGTTTTCCAATGTACGTCCTCTGTCATCCGTGACCCCCGAGTGCCAGCATGCCGATTTCGCGTTCGCGTCCATAGAGATTAGTATCTTGCTACCTTTCATTTTATTGATTATTTGTTCAATTTTCTGCAGGATGGGCTCTATGCTTAGCGAAAATTGGCAATATGCATTTATTATACAGATTGTTTCGGTGTTCGTTTCAATTTTTATGCACATGACATGTTTTGTTTGATGGTACGTATCTTGAAAGACCTCAAGTGCGTTGGTGTTTACTACCACAGCCACCCAGGGGGCCAGGACGTCTGGCTGGATTACTTTTATATGTGGACCAGTGAAGCCGGTCACTTTGCCTTTGCGTGAGTAAGGTTCTTGTATCAGGAGCACGTCAAGATCCGCTTCTTTGTAATATTTTTCCAGGTCAGCCATAGCTGCATACGACCTTTGTGCATTTATTTGTGCGATTTTCAGTCCCATTGGATCCTTTCGTTGTATATTTGCACCTGTTTAAGGTACTCCGGGCAATTCTTATCGCTTACATGGTGGTCCACGTTTCTCCTTTTTGATCTGATACAATTTGAGCATTTGTCTTCCTTCGATTTGCAGTTTACAGCTATATGCCCCTCTGAGCCACAGGTTCCGCACAGCGGGTCCCTCACTGTACACACTCTGGCTATGTGTCCATACGCGTTGCAGTTGTAGCACCGAGTCACGTTGTAAAATTCCTTCACTTTGTATGTGCTCCATTGTGCGAAGATTCTTTCATGCCTTAAGATTTGCCTGGCATATTTGCCAGGCATTTGAGCTATCCAATTGACTTTTCCATCTCGCCCCTTGAAACAGGTGCGGAGGTTGATTCGCCCCCGAAGGTCCCCGCGCTCGGCGTCTGTTAGATCGTCAAAGTTTTTCTCTAAAATATCCTCAACGAGTTCGGCTTTGTCGTAGTCATTGCTCACATCGTATATAATAACTGATGGTTCGATTTTCTTTGGTCTTTCAGCCCTGAGGTTCAAATCCTCCAGCGCCGATTTTTCCAATAATTCTATATCTTCCTTACCATTTACTGCAACTACTAAACCTTTATC
>OX451209.1:10636782-10639282 GCA_949628255.1 Macrophya alboannulata
CGGTCTGTGACACCGACCCGCGGTTATGCTGTGACGATATTGGACGCGTCGATTCGTTCGCGGATCGTCCGAGGCTCGCGGGAGAGAGCAGAGATCAGAGAGCGCGAAAAGACTCGTCGGTTTGAACAACCGTCTTTTCTCTCACACATCTCTTCTCTTCCCGTTTTTCTGTTTCCAGAGAGCCAAGCGACAGACCTCGCGTCAACGTGATCGTATGTTCCATAGTTCGAATATTGTTTTGCCGAGTATGTCCGGCAAGACGATATATCGGGACCCGAAAGGTCTGGGTGTACGGTAGGTCGAAGTCACGGTGTGACGGGGCAGGTATATAGTTCAAAAGCCTGTCGTCCCGATGACTCGAAACCGTACGACCGATCGGGTCCGTATCGCTCCATACTAGACGGGTAGGGTCCGCTCTGACGTCGGTCCCGACCGGTTTTTAACACGGTCTCTTATGGCGAAAAACGTGCACGGAGACCCTCCGAATCGGACCTGGTCTCCGTGAAGATTCAGAGTCCCGCACGCTTGCCAATGCGCGTGGTTCGTCTCGCGACGAGGTGTCGGAGTTTCTTTTTCAAAGTTTCAGAATTTATTCGAAACTTTTCCCAAGAACTCGAGGAGTCCTTGGGACAGTGCCAATGCGAGCGCATTGCGTCGCGGAGTCTCTCCCGACCGTGTGCACCGTTCGACGGTCCGAACGGTACGGCTCCCTACAGTACGGGTGGGCTCCGCTCTGACGTCGGTCCCGACCGGTATTTAACACGGTCTCTTATGGAGCGAAACGTGCACGGAGACCCTCCGAATCGGACCTGGTCTCCGTGAAGATTCAAAGTCCCGCACGCTCGCCAATGCGCGTGGTTCGTCTCGCGACGAGGTGTCGGAGTTTCTTTTTCAAAGTTTCAGAATTTATTCGAAACTTTTCCCAAGAACTCGAGGAGTCCTTGGGACAGTGCCAATGCGAGCGCATTGCGTCGCGGAGTCTCTCCCGACCGTGTGCACCGTTCGACGGTCCGAACGGTACGGCTCCCTACAGTACGGGTGGGCTCCGCTCTGACGTCGGTCCCGACCGGTATTTAACACGGTCTCTTATGGAGCGAAACGTGCACGGAGACCCTCCGAATCGGACCTGGTCTCCGTGAAGATTCAAAGTCCCGCACGCTTGCCAATGCGCGTGGTTCGTCTCGCGACGAGGTGTCGGAGTTTCTTTTTCAAAGTTTCAGAATTTATTCGAAACTTTTCCCAAGAACTCGAGGAGTCCTTGGGACAGTGCCAATGCGAGCGCATTGCGTCGCGGAGTCTCTCCCGACCGTGTGCACCGTTCGACGGTCCGAACGGTACGGCTCCCTACAGTACGGGTGGGCTCCGCTCTGACGTCGGTCCCGACCGGTATTTAACACGGTCTCTTATGGAGCGAAACGTGCACGGAGACCCTCCGAATCGGACCTGGTTCTCCGTGAAGATTCAAAGTCCCGCACGCTTGCCAATGCGCGTGGTTCGTCTCGCGACGAGGTGTCGGAGTTTCTTTTTCAAAGTTTCAGAATTTATTCGAAACTTTTCCCAAGAACTCGAAGTCCTTGGGACAGTGCCAATGCGAGCGCATTGCGTCGCGGAGTCTCTCCCGACCGTGTGCACCGTTCGACGGTCCGAACGGTACGGCTCCCTACAGTACGGGTGGGCTCCGCTCTGACGTCGGTCCCGACCGGTATTTAACACGGTCTCTTATGGAGCGAAACGTGCACGGAGACCCTCCGAATCGGACCTGGTCTCCGTGAAGATTCAAAGTCCCGCACGCTTGCCAATGCGCGTGGTTAGTCTCGCGACGAGGTGTCGGAGTTTCTTTTTCAAAGTTTCAGAATTTATTCGAAACTTTTCCCAAGAACTCGAGGAGTCCTTGGGACAGTGCCAATGCGAGCGCATTGCGTCGCGGAGTCTCTCCCGACCGTGTGCACCGTTCGACGGTCCGAACGGTACGGCTCCCTACAGTACGGGTGGGCTCCGCTCTGACGTCGGTCCCGACCGGTATTTAACACGGTCTCTTATGGAGCGAAACGTGCACGGAGACCCTCCGAATCGGACCTGGTTCTCCGTGAAGATTCAAAGTCCCGCACGCTTGCCAATGCGCGTGGTTCGTCTCGCGACGAGGTGTCGGAGTTTCTTTTTCAAAGTTTCAGAATTTATTCGAAACTTTTCCCAAGAACTCGAGGAGTCCTTGGGACAGTGCCAATGCGAGCGCATTGCGTCGCGGAGTCTCTCCCGACCGTGTGCACCGTTCGACGGTCCGAACGGTACGGCTCCCTACAGTACGGGTGGGCTCCGCTCTGACGTCGGTCCCGACCGGTATTTAACACGGTCTCTTATGGAGCGAAACGTGCACGGAGACCCTCCGAATCGGACCTGGTCTCCGTGAAGATTCAAAGTCCCGCACGCTTGCCAATGCGCGTGGTTAGTCTCGCGACGAGGTGTCGGAGTTTCTTTTTCAAAGTTTCAGAATTTATTCGAA
>OX451209.1:10659282-10661782 GCA_949628255.1 Macrophya alboannulata
TATTGGACGCGTCGATTCGTTCGCGGATCGTCCGAGGCTCGCGGGAGAGAGCAGAGATCAGAGAGCGCGAAAAGACTCGTCGGTTTGAACAACCGTCTTTTCTCTCACACATCTCTTCTCTTCCCGTTTTTCTGTTTCCAGAGAGCCAAGCGACAGACCTCGCGTCAACGTGATCGTATGTTCCATAGTTCGAATATTGTTTTGCCGAGTATGTCCGGCAAGACGATATATCGGGACCCGAAAGGTCTGGGTGTACGGTAGGTCGAAGTCACGGTGTGACGGGGCAGGTATATAGTTCAAAAGCCTGTCGTCCCGATGACTCGAAACCGTACGACCGATCGGGTCCGTATCGCTCCATACTAGACGGGTAGGGTCCGCTCTGACGTCGGTCCCGACCGGTTTTTAACACGGTCTCTTATGGCGAAAAACGTGCACGGAGACCCTCCGAATCGGACCTGGTCTCCGTGAAGATTCAGAGTCCCGCACGCTTGCCAATGCGCGTGGTTCGTCTCGCGACGAGGTGTCGGAGTTTCTTTTTCAAAGTTTCAGAATTTATTCGAAACTTTTCCCAAGAACTCGAGGAGTCCTTGGGACAGTGCCAATGCGAGCGCATTGCGTCGCGGAGTCTCTCCCGACCGTGTGCACCGTTCGACGGTCCGAACGGTACGGCTCCCTACAGTACGGGTGGGCTCCGCTCTGACGTCGGTCCCGACCGGTATTTAACACGGTCTCTTATGGAGCGAAACGTGCACGGAGACCCTCCGAATCGGACCTGGTTCTCCGTGAAGATTCAAAGTCCCGCACGCTTGCCGATGCGCGTGGTTCGTCTCGCGACGAGGTGTCGGAGTTTCTTTTTCAAAGTTTCAGAATTTATTCGAAACTTTTCCCAAGAACTCGGAGTCCTTGGGACAGTGCCAATGCGAGCGCATTGCGTCGCGGAGTCTCTCCCGACCGTGTGCACCGTTCGACGGTCTGAACGGTACGGCTCCCTACAGTACGGGTGGGCTCCGCTCTGACGTCGGTCCCGACCGGTATTTAACACGGTCTCTTATGGAGCGAAACGTGCACGGAGACCCTCCGAATCGGACCTGGTCTCCGTGAAGATTCAAAGTCCCGCACGCTCGCCAATGCGCGTGGTTCGTCTCGCGACGAGGTGTCGGAGTTTCTTTTTCAAAGTTTCAGAATTTATTCGAAACTTTTCCCAAGAACTCGAGGAGTCCTTGGGACAGTGCCAATGCGAGCGCATTGCGTCGCGGAGTCTCTCCCGACCGTGTGCACCGTTCGACGGTCCGAACGGTACGGCTCCCTACAGTACGGGTGGGCTCCGCTCTGACGTCGGTCCCGACCGGTATTTAACACGGTCTCTTATGGAGCGAAACGTGCACGGAGACCCTCCGAATCGGACCTGGTCTCCGTGAAGATTCAAAGTCCCGCACGCTTGCCAATGCGCGTGGTTAGTCTCGCGACGAGGTGTCGGAGTTTCTTTTTCAAAGTTTCAGAATTTATTCGAAACTTTTCCCAAGAACTCGAGGAGTCCTTGGGACAGTGCCAATGCGAGCGCATTGCGTCGCGGAGTCTCTCCCGACCGTGTGCACCGTTCGACGGTCCGAACGGTACGGCTCCCTACAGTACGGGTGGGCTCCGCTCTGACGTCGGTCCCGACCGGTATTTAACACGGTCTCTTATGGAGCGAAACGTGCACGGAGACCCTCCGAATCGGACCTGGTCTCCGTGAAGATTCAAAGTCCCGCACGCTTGCCAATGCGCGTGGTTAGTCTCGCGACGAGGTGTCGGAGTTTCTTTTTCAAAGTTTCAGAATTTATTCGAAACTTTTCCCAAGAACTCGAGGAGTCCTTGGGACAGTGCCAATGCGAGCGCATTGCGTCGCGGAGTCTCTCCCGACCGTGTGCACCGTTCGACGGTCCGAACGGTACGGCTCCCTACAGTACGGGTGGGCTCCGCTCTGACGTCGGTCCCGACCGGTATTTAACACGGTCTCTTATGGAGCGAAACGTGCACGGAGACCCTCCGAATCGGACCTGGTTCTCCGTGAAGATTCAAAGTCCCGCACGCTTGCCAATGCGCGTGGTTCGTCTCGCGACGAGGTGTCGGAGTTTCTTTTTCAAAGTTTCAGAATTTATTCGAAACTTTTCCCAAGAACTCGAAGTCCTTGGGACAGTGCCAATGCGAGCGCATTGCGTCGCGGAGTCTCTCCCGACCGTGTGCACCGTTCGACGGTCCGAACGGTACGGCTCCCTACAGTACGGGTGGGCTCCGCTCTGACGTCGGTCCCGACCGGTATTTAACACGGTCTCTTATGGAGCGAAACGTGCACGGAGACCCTCCGAATCGGACCTGGTCTCCGTGAAGATTCAAAGTCCCGCACGCTTGCCAATGCGCGTGGTTAGTCTCGCGACGAGGTGTCGGAGTTTCTTTTTCAAAGTTTCAGAATTTATTCGAAACTTTTCCCAAGAACTCGAGGAGTCCTTGGGACAGTGCC
>OX451209.1:10671782-10674282 GCA_949628255.1 Macrophya alboannulata
TGGTCTCCGTGAAGATTCAGAGTCCCGCACGCTTGCCAATGCGCGTGGTTCGTCTCGCGACGAGGTGTCGGAGTTTCTTTTTCAAAGTTTCAGAATTTATTCGAAACTTTTCCCAAGAACTCGAGGAGTCCTTGGGACAGTGCCAATGCGAGCGCATTGCGTCGCGGAGTCTCTCCCGACCGTGTGCACCGTTCGACGGTCCGAACGGTACGGCTCCCTACAGTACGGGTGGGCTCCGCTCTGACGTCGGTCCCGACCGGTATTTAACACGGTCTCTTATGGAGCGAAACGTGCACGGAGACCCTCCGAATCGGACCTGGTCTCCGTGAAGATTCAAAGTCCCGCACGCTCGCCAATGCGCGTGGTTCGTCTCGCGACGAGGTGTCGGAGTTTCTTTTTCAAAGTTTCAGAATTTATTCGAAACTTTTCCCAAGAACTCGAGGAGTCCTTGGGACAGTGCCAATGCGAGCGCATTGCGTCGCGGAGTCTCTCCCGACCGTGTGCACCGTTCGACGGTCCGAACGGTACGGCTCCCTACAGTACGGGTGGGCTCCGCTCTGACGTCGGTCCCGACCGGTATTTAACACGGTCTCTTATGGAGCGAAACGTGCACGGAGACCCTCCGAATCGGACCTGGTCTCCGTGAAGATTCAAAGTCCCGCACGCTTGCCAATGCGCGTGGTTCGTCTCGCGACGAGGTGTCGGAGTTTCTTTTTCAAAGTTTCAGAATTTATTCGAAACTTTTCCCAAGAACTCGAGGAGTCCTTGGGACAGTGCCAATGCGAGCGCATTGCGTCGCGGAGTCTCTCCCGACCGTGTGCACCGTTCGACGGTCCGAACGGTACGGCTCCCTACAGTACGGGTGGGCTCCGCTCTGACGTCGGTCCCGACCGGTATTTAACACGGTCTCTTATGGAGCGAAACGTGCACGGAGACCCTCCGAATCGGACCTGGTTCTCCGTGAAGATTCAAAGTCCCGCACGCTTGCCAATGCGCGTGGTTCGTCTCGCGACGAGGTGTCGGAGTTTCTTTTTCAAAGTTTCAGAATTTATTCGAAACTTTTCCCAAGAACTCGAAGTCCTTGGGACAGTGCCAATGCGAGCGCATTGCGTCGCGGAGTCTCTCCCGACCGTGTGCACCGTTCGACGGTCCGAACGGTACGGCTCCCTACAGTACGGGTGGGCTCCGCTCTGACGTCGGTCCCGACCGGTATTTAACACGGTCTCTTATGGAGCGAAACGTGCACGGAGACCCTCCGAATCGGACCTGGTCTCCGTGAAGATTCAAAGTCCCGCACGCTTGCCAATGCGCGTGGTTAGTCTCGCGACGAGGTGTCGGAGTTTCTTTTTCAAAGTTTCAGAATTTATTCGAAACTTTTCCCAAGAACTCGAGGAGTCCTTGGGACAGTGCCAATGCGAGCGCATTGCGTCGCGGAGTCTCTCCCGACCGTGTGCACCGTTCGACGGTCCGAACGGTACGGCTCCCTACAGTACGGGTGGGCTCCGCTCTGACGTCGGTCCCGACCGGTATTTAACACGGTCTCTTATGGAGCGAAACGTGCACGGAGACCCTCCGAATCGGACCTGGTTCTCCGTGAAGATTCAAAGTCCCGCACGCTTGCCAATGCGCGTGGTTCGTCTCGCGACGAGGTGTCGGAGTTTCTTTTTCAAAGTTTCAGAATTTATTCGAAACTTTTCCCAAGAACTCGAGGAGTCCTTGGGACAGTGCCAATGCGAGCGCATTGCGTCGCGGAGTCTCTCCCGACCGTGTGCACCGTTCGACGGTCCGAACGGTACGGCTCCCTACAGTACGGGTGGGCTCCGCTCTGACGTCGGTCCCGACCGGTATTTAACACGGTCTCTTATGGAGCGAAACGTGCACGGAGACCCTCCGAATCGGACCTGGTCTCCGTGAAGATTCAAAGTCCCGCACGCTTGCCAATGCGCGTGGTTAGTCTCGCGACGAGGTGTCGGAGTTTCTTTTTCAAAGTTTCAGAATTTATTCGAAACTTTTCCCAAGAACTCGAGGAGTCCTTGGGACAGTGCCAATGCGAGCGCATTGCGTCGCGGAGTCTCTCCCGACCGTGTGCACCGTTCGACGGTCCGAACGGTACGGCTCCCTACAGTACGGGTGGGCTCCGCTCTGACGTCGGTCCCGACCGGTATTTAACACGGTCTCTTATGGAGCGAAACGTGCACGGAGACCCTCCGAATCGGACCTGGTCTCCGTGAAGATTCCAAGTCCCGCACGCTTGCCAATGCGCGTGGTTCGTCTCGCGACGAGGTATCGGAGTTTCTTTTTCAAAGTTTCAGAATTTATTCGAAACTTTTCCCAAGAACTCGAGGAGTGCTTGGGACAGTGCCAATGCGAGCGCATTGCGTCGCGGAGTCTCTTCCGACCGTGTGCACCGTTCGACGGTCCGAACGGTACGGCTCCCTACAGTACGGGTGGGCTCCGCTCTGACGTCGGTCCCGACCGGTATTTAACACTGTCTCTTATG
>OX451209.1:10701782-10706782 GCA_949628255.1 Macrophya alboannulata
ACTGACATTTGTCTGATTTATTTTGATGATAGGGTTTCTGCCCTTTTTTAGGTTCTGCGTAAATAGCATCGCCACTGATTTGGAGTGCGCTATTCGCAACCTGTGTCCAGCGCACCACTCTTCCAGGCGTCGTACAGCAGCAGCACTCAGTTCCTCAAGCCTCTTACGTGAGTCTGCTTTGATTATGTAAACCAAGTCGTCAGCGTAGGCGATCGCCTCTAAATCTTCGTCTTCAAATTCTGCCTTTATCTTGTTTAGCAATCGATCCATGCACCACAGCCACGCATTTGGGCCAACCACAGACCCCTGTGGGCACCCTTTTTCTACGGTTTTTTCTGCTCTATTAAGCTTAGAGGCCACTATCGCTGTTCTATCCGTGAAGTAGCTTTTCATGACTGCGATCAAGTGCGTGCTACATTTTGCCTCGACCAATCTGGTCAGGATCGCATCCCACCATAAGTTGTCGAAGGCGCCCTCAATATCTAAAAACAGTGCCATCACATGCTTTTTGTCGCTTCCTTCGATTGAGCCCCTCAGGTGCATTATCGCGTCCTCTGTCGAGTTCTTCCTTTTAAAACCATATTGGTTCGGTGATTCCAATTTCTCTTCAGAGTATCTGATTTGGATACGCTCCACCAAAATTCGTTCGAAAATTTTTGCCATTGTCGGTATCAGCGAGATTGGTCGGTAGGAGCCTACCTTTGATTTGTCTCTTGTAGGGTCTTTCAAAATCATCACAAGTTTGGCCGTCTTCCACTCCCTTGGAAAGGTTCTGTTTTTCCAGCAGTTGTTAATCAATTGTGAGATGGCATTTCTAGAGTTTGGACCGGCGCTCCACAGAGCACCCATGGTCTCGGTCTTGTGTCCATCAAATCCTGGCGCTACGCCGGTTTTTAGCTTTCTCATTGCTCTGTCAATCTCGTCATTACTTATGTTCATTTCCATATTAGGGTTAGCATAGTTGCTAAGGGTTTCCTCGGCTATACGTTCCGTCTCATCATGGAGACGGGCGTTAGCCGGAACACATTTCTTTAGAAGTTCCTCCATCGTGTCTTCCCAGCCCTCCGTGACTCGTCCAGCCGCGTCGACCAGGGAGCTCAGGTGCAGCGTTTCGTGGAGTTTATTTCTGGCTATTTTATATGGTATACTCCATGGGTCTTTATTTGCCTCAACTTTGACGAAATCTTGCCACGATTTGTTTTTATCTTTTCTTATCTGCATGACATATTCATTTTTTGCCTCAGCGTAAGAACGCTTACAGTTCTCGAGCCCGCTTAATTGCATTCGCCTGGCTCTCTGCAGTTGTTTGCATGCATCATTCATCTTTTGTCTTTTTTGTTTTAGGTTTTCATTCCACCAGGGGACCGGGCGGACCCTCGCGCCCTTGGCAGGTATGGCTTCTTTTATTATTTGATTTACGCATTTGTTAAATACTTCAACAGCCTCATTTGTGCTCAAAGTTTCAATCTGTTTTGTTTTGACTGCATCAAATTTGAGTTCACCTAAGTTCTTGTAAAGCTTCCAGTCCGCTTTCCGGAAATTATAGCCTTCAGTCTTGTCACGGGCTCCAACCAGCCGCTCAGCCCGGCTGATACTCATGGTTATTAGGTTGTGGTCACTAGCTATCAGTCCGTGGACCCTCCAGCCCGCCACCCGGTTCAGAAGACCGCCGTTGCAGAGGGTCACATCAATATTTGTGGCCGCGTTAGGCGTTTCATAGGTGGTTAATTCTTGCGGCTCATTCAAGACATGCAGGCTGTTCATAATAATGAAGTTTTCCAATGTACGTCCTCTGTCATCCGTGACCCCCGAGTGCCAGCATGCCGATTTCGCGTTCGCGTCCATAGAGATTAGTATCTTGCTACCTTTCATTTTATTGATTATTTGTTCAATTTTCTGCAGGATGGGCTCTATGCTTAGCGAAAATTGGCAATATGCATTTATTATACAGATTGTTTCGGTGTTCGTTTCAATTTTTATGCACATGACATGTTTTGTTTGATGGTACGTATCTTGAAAGACCTCAAGTGCGTTGGTGTTTACTACCACAGCCACCCAGGGGGCCAGGACGTCTGGCTGGATTACTTTTATATGTGGACCAGTGAAGCCGGTCACTTTGCCTTTGCGTGAGTAAGGTTCTTGTATCAGGAGCACGTCAAGATCCGCTTCTTTGTAATATTTTTCCAGGTCAGCCATAGCTGCATACGACCTTTGTGCATTTATTTGTGCGATTTTCAGTCCCATTGGATCCTTTCGTTGTATATTTGCACCTGTTTAAGGTACTCCGGGCAATTCTTATCGCTTACATGGTGGTCCACGTTTCTCCTTTTTGATCTGATACAATTTGAGCATTTGTCTTCCTTCGATTTGCAGTTTACAGCTATATGCCCCTCTGAGCCACAGGTTCCGCACAGCGGGTCCCTCACTGTACACACTCTGGCTATGTGTCCATACGCGTTGCAGTTGTAGCACCGAGTCACGTTGTAAAATTCCTTCACTTTGTATGTGCTCCATTGTGCGAAGATTCTTTCATGCCTTAAGATTTGCCTGGCATATTTGCCAGGCATTTGAGCTATCCAATTGACTTTTCCATCTCGCCCCTTGAAACAGGTGCGGAGGTTGATTCGCCCCCGAAGGTCCCCGCGCTCGGCGTCTGTTAGATCGTCAAAGTTTTTCTCTAAAATATCCTCAACGAGTTCGGCTTTGTCGTAGTCATTGCTCACATCGTATATAATAACTGATGGTTCGATTTTCTTTGGTCTTTCAGCCCTGAGGTTCAAATCCTCCAGCGCCGATTTTTCCAATAATTCTATATCTTCCTTACCATTTACTGCAACTACTAAACCTTTATCTCGCATCTGCCTTATGCTGACTACTTTGACTTTGCATTTTTTCTTTTTCAGGTGATCCATTACTTCTTTCTTTATGACATCATTGTTTCTACTCTCATTTTCATTCATTGGTTTTATTAAAATAACTTCATTTCTCCTCTGACTAATCCCTCTTTTTTCTGTTTCAGGTTGATTCATCGTGGCGTCAGGTGTTCCAGCAGCAGCAACCCCGGCATACGACACCGAGACCCGAGCCGAAGGAGCACCACAGGACTGGTGAGCGACTTTTAATTTTTCATGTTCTATGTATTCATCTTCTAAACGATTTTCAATCTTATTAAACATTTCCAAAATGAATTTTTTAGCTACATTGTTGACTTTGTTGTGTTCATTAAATATAAATTCCATCAGACTATTTCTTTCCTGCCGGAGCAGGCCCAAGGTGTCAACTCTCTCCAGTCGAAGCCGGTCAAGAGAGTCGACACTCCCCCCGCGGCTCAAAGTTCCCGGCTCCGGAGCGTCATTTTTTTTTTTTCTTCGCAGGTGGTCTCAGCGGCGGGAAAGTCCTGTCGGTGAACAACGCTTCAGACGGGGAAGCATCAGAGAGGGTTCTCAGTCGAACGTACGGGTTTCTGTCCTGTAGGAGCGGTGCCTCACGTGGAGGCGGCTCCTCAACATCCACGACATCCATATAGTCCTCCTCGGCACTAGTACCGGTATCCTTTTCGTCGTCTCTTCTTCTTATTTTTGCTCTAGTGTTAGGTTTTTTTAGTTGTTTTTGTTTTTCGTTTTCCATAATATTCCCACGAGAATGGTCGGAAAGAGGTCCACCTGGGCAGAGCCGCCATACTCAGGTAAGCCTAGATACTCTGGGGGGTCGGCTGGTACCCCAGAGGGATCGTTCGCGACTGCACAGTTTTGAGTCCCTGCAGCCATGCAGGCCTCGGCACGATGCCTTACACCTTACCTTAGGACTTGGTCTGATTTTAGTCTGGATCCTCACCCCGAGCCAGTCCGGCATGGTTGGACCTGGCAGGAGCCTGAGCTCCAGCCGGCAGAGCCCCAGGGATCATCGGAACACGCAAGCCCCTCCGCCCCGACAAGGCAACAGACCGAGGAGGGGAGTAGATAGGGACATTATTATTATTTGTTTCTCTTTATGGTATGGCCTGCGAGCTTAGCTCATTACCATCTCAATCAAATACGGTCCATAAAACAATACTTTACCATTTTCACAGTCTGGTGAGACAGCCCTGCCTTCAGGGTGGTGGAATTGAGATACGCTCAATTAGCGCGCCCGAAGGCTACCAGTTACTTACTGGTCGAAGCGAGGCCTACCTAAACCTCTACCAGCATATGGCACTGTTGGTAGCCGAGCTGTTTTTCAACGCAGCTCCCCCGCCGAGACCGAAGTCTCTTCCCCGCAGCTAGGGGTAGTTCACAAACCACTGCCCCCTCGAGTCCAACGCCTGATGCGAAACTCTCACTCCGGGGAGTGTTGGCTGATGTTCCGCCCCGAGGTACTGTTGTTCGTAAGATTCCTCTTACGTCCTTTGAACAGTCACGGTCCGGCATTGGTTTCCCTACATGCCTCCCAGTGAGTAAAGCAGACTGGTTGCTACTTGCTAGCTACTAGTCGGGCCGCAATCCGAAAGGTAACGCCATTCGGTGCACCTTCGCATACTAGAGTCATTGCCAGAGCCACGTTAGTTGTCCAACGGTGGAGCAGAGCTCGAAGGTAAAAAGGCTAGGAGCTCCGCCGCCACCGCGTCCGTCACAGCCCCACCAACGAGAAGGAGTGGTTGGACTTTTTAGGGGTGCGTTCCACTAGTTTCAGCTTTGAGCGCGCCACAAAGCTTACTCCTAGCGGACTATTTGCCGGCTCCGTCTGAGGGTTCGCAGCGGCCCGTGACCCCTTACCGTTTCCTGGCTTACAGAAGGCTGGCCTGCCCACCCACGAAGATGGTCACTGCTTGCAGCCAACTTCAGGACCGTGGCTCACAACGTTGGGACCACGCTTATGCCGGTCACCTGACCAAGGGCAGCCGGCAGGTCGGCGCGGTACTCCTGCCATTCCACTCTCTCTTGAATTTCTTCACGTTGACATTCAGAGCACTGGGCAGAAATCACATTGCGTCAACACCCGCTAGGGCCAGTAGATAGGGACAG
>OX451209.1:10774282-10776782 GCA_949628255.1 Macrophya alboannulata
TGCTCCATCTTTGCGCGTGAATCTGCCTTAATGATAAAAACTAGATCATCCGCGTAGGCAATAGCTTCAAAATCGTCTCCGTTGAATTCGGATTGTAATTGGTTCAGCAGCGTGTCCATACACCACACCCATGCAACCGGGCCCATAACTGAGCCCTGCGGGCATCCTCTTTCCATGTAACGTTCAATTTTTTCAAATTTCGAGCATATCGTGACCTTTCTTTCAGAAAAATAACTCCTCATAATCGCGAGGAGGTGACTGCTACAGCCAGCATCGGTCAGTCTAGATAGGATGGGTATCCAGCCGAGATTATCAAAAGCTCCTTCGATATCCAGGAAGAGCGCCATCACGTGCTTTTTCTTAGAGGTTTGTATTGAATTCGTCAAGTGCAGCACTGCGTCTTCTGTTGATTTGCCCTTTTTGAAGCCATACTGGTTGTCTGAGTCGAGGCCACCTTCTTTGTAATAGGCTTGGATACGTGCTATAATTATATTTTCAAATACCTTGGCCATAGATTGAATCAGGGATATTGGTCTATATGCGTTTAATTTGGATCTGTCCCGCGTTAAATCTTTCAGTACAATCAAAAGTTTGGCTTCTTTCCAACTCCTTGGAAAAGTTCTGTTTCGCCAGCAGTTATTGAGCAAGTTGGACATGGCTTTCTTGGCGTTGAGGCAACTGCTCCATACTGCTTTTATGATTTCAGAACTGATGCCATCCAGGCCAGGGGCCGTGCCCGTTTTCAATCTCTTTATGGCTGCATCAATTTCCTCTCCACTAATGTCCGGCTCGAGATTTGAGCAGACATAGCGAGCAAGGGATTTTTTCATATCTGTTTGGGCGCCAGTATTAGGAACGTTGTCAATCGGAACACATTTTTTCAGCAGCTCTTGGACAGAATCTTCCCAGTTTACAGTGACTCGCCCGTTTGGACAAACGAGCGAACACATATGGGGTACGTCTTTCATCTTCTCTCTAGCTATTTTGTAGGGCAGACCCCATGGGTCCTTGTTTGCTTCAACCCGGACAAAGTTTTGCCAGGAATCATTCTTTGCTTGTCTAATGGAGCTAACGTAGGTATTTCTTGCATTTTTAAATGATTGTTTATTGTTATCGACCGTAGCCAGCTCCATGCGTTTTGCTCTGCGCAGTTGCTTGTTTGCATTGTTCATTAATTTTCTTTTCTTTTTCAGATCATTGGACCACCAGGGGACGGTACGAAGCCTTGGACGCCGAACAGGTATGGACTGCTTACATACTTCGTCTACTATATTGTTAAATTTCTTTACCGCCAAGTCTGGGTTTATCCGGATAATTTGGTTGGTTGTTTTTTCATCGAATTTGTCATCGCACAGGGTTTTGAAAAGCTTCCAGTCAGCTCTTTTAATGTTATAACCCGCAGCACTACCACCAGTCTCAATAGCGCAGCTGGCGTCGTCAATCTCCAGCGTGATCAGATTATGATCGCTAACTATCCCGTTATGAACGTTCCAGTTATGAGTTCTTCTTAGTAGCCCAGCAGTGCAGAGCGTGACGTCGATATTGCTTTCAGCGTCCGCCGTTTCAAACGTAGAGATGTCGCATGGCTCGTTCAGGACGTAGACGTGGTTTGCTGTTATAAATTCTTCTAGCGCCTCACCTCGCGTATCCGTCACGGTGGAAAACCAGGACTGTGATTTGGCATTTGCGTCCATTGTGATGAGGATCTTGTCTGAGTGTAGTTTTGTAATTATGGATTCAACCTGCTGCAAAATTGGGCCGATTTCCAGTGAATGCTGACAGTACACATTTATAATGTACAGCGACTGTGTGGACGACTTAATCTGAATGCACATGACGTGCTCCGTCTCGTCGACTATGTTATGGAACACCTCAACCGTGTCTCTTCGGATGACAGCAGCCACCCAAGAGGTCAGGCCAGCTGGTTGCACGATTCTCATTTTTTCCCCCGTGTAGCCAGTAACTTTACCTTTTCTGGTGTACGGTTCTTGTATAAGGAGAACATCTAAGTTCGCCTCGTTGAAATAAATCTCCAAATCTGCTGACGCAGCATAAGCCCTCTGTGCGTTGATTTGTCCGATTTTTAACCCCATTCTATTTTGTTTTTGTAGATTTGGGCCTGTCTGGTATATTCTGGGCAATCCCTGGATGCAACGGCGTGGTCGACCTCCTTTCTCCTCGATCGAATACAATTCGAACACCTTTCATCATCGTTTTTACAATTCGAGGCTATATGGCCCTCCCGGCCGCAGAACCCGCAAAGAGGGTCACTGACCGTGCACACCCTGGCAATATGCCCAAAGGCATTGCACTTAAAGCAACGGACCACATTAATGTATTCCCTGATTCTATAGGTGCGCCATCGCATAAAGACGCGGCCTTGCTTGAGCAGTTCTTTGACGTACCTGCCCGGCATCTGGATCACCCAGTTCACCCTACCGTCTCGGTCACCGAAGCTAGTCCTGAAGTGTATCTGCTCTTTGAGCTCTTTGCGTTGATC